>JAHIAL010000053.1:0-110000 GCA_021605145.1 Aegilops bicornis
TCCTCCTCTGTGAAATCTTCCCGGCAATGCGGTGGTCAAGCATAATCCCAAATCTGCGAAGGTGAATATGATGAATGCAACTCAAGCGGAGGATTCTTACGATGTGATAATAGGTAATCTCGATTAATGATATTCTGCAAAAGTCTTATTTGATCTTTGGTGCATCGCGATTCTTTCATGTCATATCCTTTTTGCATGGCTTTAATGTTGATCTGATTTTGTCCAAAGTTATGCAAGTTGTTTCTCTGGAAAGCTTATGACTTCTAGTTTGATTGCTCCCGATGTCACTATCAAGATGGTGCGACTATAGTTTTACGGCTAAACCAATTGTTCTTGGTGACTCGGATATTGATCTTATTCTCGGGATGGGCGGCTTTCTCGGCCTGAAAGCTTCAACGATTGTGCTGCCGAAATCAATTGACTCACTCTTCTAATGATGTGATCATCTATGCGCTCGTGATGAAACCATTCGGTTGTTTTCTCTCAATGAGAAGAGGCGAATTGGATCACGATCTCTCGAGATTCCGATCGTTTGTGAGTACCAAGATGTGTCTTTCGGAAGGGCTTCCGGGAATGCCTCCTCACCCGGCCCTTGATTGAGTTACGTTATCGATCTTGAGCCTATGCCGAACCCGTTTGCAAGCGTCCATACAAGCTTGGACCCTAATGAGCTGAAGGAATTGAAGAAGCATTTCGATGAACAAGAGCGTCTGGGTTTGATCGGACGAGTTCATCTCCTTGGGGTTGTGGTGTTCTTTTTGTCCGGAAGAAGGATAGCGCAGACCGACTTTGCGTCGATTCCCGTCCATTGAATAAGAAGACTATCAAGAACAAGTATCCACTTCCCAACATCAATGAGCACCGAGCAACTCAAAGGTGCTAAAGTGTTCTCAAAGCTTGACAGCCGTATGGGTTATCATCAGATTCGCATTAAGTGAACAAGATATTCCCAAGGCAGCATTGAACAAGCTTTTGGTTCTTATGAATATCTTGTCATGTCTTTCGGCCTTATCCAATGCTCCTCCAACTTTCTCTCGGATGATGAACTTCATCTTCAACCCCTACACCAATGAATTAGTCTTGAGTACTGTCTTGATGATATTTTGGTCTTCTCCAAGAATAAGAAAGATCATGCCAAACATTTGCGATTGGTGCTAGACAAACTCTCGAGTATCCAATTCTATGCGAAGTTCTCCAAATGTGAATTTTGGCTTGATGAATTGCTTTACCTTGGTCATATCATCTCCGCCAAGGGCATCATTTATTAACCCGAGAAGGTGTGCATGATTTGTGAATTGGGAACCTCCTCGAGAATGTCAAAGCAGCTCCACAGTTTTCTTGGACTTGCAAGCTATTGCAGAAGATTCTTTGAGAACTTCTCCAAGATTGCAAAGCCTCTTTCAACCTCCTCGAGAAGCATGTGAAGGTATATACGGTCTCCACAGGTGTGGCGTTGCTTTCAATACTCTCAAAGAGAAACTGCGTCCACAGCTCTGTCTTGACTCCTCTGATGAATCCAAGCCATTTGAAGTTTTTTCTGTGATGCTTCTCTTCCAAGGTCTCGGTCTTTGTGTTAATGCAAGAGAAGAGAGTTGTGGCCTATACCTCTCGTCATTTGAAGCCCAGCGAAAGAACTACCCCACTCACGATCTTGAGTTGGCGGCGATTGTCCATGCATTGATAACATGGAGACATCTCTTGTTGGGAAGGAAAAGTCGACATATTCACCGATCACAAGAGCCTCAAGTATATCTTCACTCAACCCAACCTCAACCTCGAACCAAACTTCGATGGAGTGAAATGATTCAAGAAGTACAACCCAAAGTATTGAATATACTCGGGTGAAGCCCAATGTCATTGCAGATGCTTTGGCGAGGAAAACTTCTTTGCAACAGTTTAATCCTCAAGCCGCTTCCAACGGATCTTTGTGAAGCTTTCCATAGCTGAATCTTCAAGTTGTTCCTCAAGGCTTTCTTGCCAACCTCATAGTCTCTCCCTACTTTTGGAAGACCAAATTCGTGAGGCTCAACTCCTCTGGATACCATGGTGAAAAAAGGTGAAGCGTGGTATCGACAAGGGCATTTCAAGTACAAAGTGCTTCCACATTGATGACAAAGATACTCTTTTCTTGAGGACGGATTGTGGTTCCAAGGGTGATCTCACGTAAAAGTCATTTATGAGCAAGGCGCACAATTCCCTTCTATCCATTCATCTTTGGAAGTGCGAAGATGTACCATGACCTCAAGCGGTCATTTTGGTGGACTCGAATGAAGCGAGAAATTGCTCAATTCGTGAATGAGTGTGATGTCTGCGGAAGAGTGAAAGCAGAACACCAAAGACCAGCTGGTCTCCTCCAACCTCTTGCTATTCAGAATGGAAGTTTGATCATATTGAAATGGACTTCATGTTGGATTTCCCTAAGTCCAAGCGGCGAAATGATGCTATCTTCGTTGTCATTGACAAGCTTACTAAAAGTGGCTCATTTTCTTCCTATCAAAGAATCCATCCACAATGACTCGATTGGCGAGCTATACACATCGAGGATTGTCTCCTTGCGGCATTCCACAATTGATCTCTTGAGACCGTAGCAGCATCTTTACCTCCAAGTTTTGGGATTCTTTTGAGAAGGCCATGGGCACCAACATTCGTTTCGGCACGACTTTCCATCCTCAAACAAGTGGCCAAGTTGAGCGAGTCAATCAAATCCTTGAAGATATGCTTTCGGGGCTTGTGTCATTTCCTTCGGTATGAAGTGGGAATATTGTCTTCCATATCGCAAGGTTCTCCTACAACAACAGCTTCCAAGCGAGTTCGGGCGAAGGCCCATTCGAAATTCTCTATGGCGAAAGTGTCGTACTCCTCTCAATTGGTCAGAAGACGGTGAGCGCCAACTTCTTGGCAGCGACTTGATCACGAAGCCAGAAGAAATGTGCAAAGTCATTACGTGAGAATCTCAAAAGCAGCATAATCAGCGCGGAAAAACTATTATGATGACAAGCACCGTGATGTGGCTTTTGAAATCGGAGACCATGTCTACCTCGCGTCTCTCCAATGAAGGGCACTAAATTAAACCCCGGTATCAAAGGAAGCTTGCCCCTAGATACGTGGGTCCTTTCAAGATCATTGGCAAAAGAAGCGATCTAAGCCTATCAACGAGCTTCCATCCAACTTTGCAAATGTACGCAGCGTGTTTCACGTGTCCGCGGCTTATAAGTGCTTCAAGACTCCCTGAGCGCACCATCAACTTGAAGAAATTGACCTTCAAAGAAGATCTCTCTTATCATGAGCACCCGTTGCTATTCTTGAAGAAACCAGCGCAAGACTTCATAACAAGTCAATCAAATTCCTGAAAGTGAAGTGGTCACACCATTCCGACCGAGAAGCCACACAGGGCCTTGAGGATCACCTCGTTCCGATTATCAAGAGTTCTTTCAGTCCTAGATCTCGGGGCGAGATCCTCTTGTAGTGGTGGAGTGTTGTAACACCCGGATGTAACTTTCCATATTTGTAACTCAACTCTTGCCATTTTCGGCATTGTGATATGATATTCCCTCCGTGGTTGGGTTTTTCTTCTTTTTGCATTTTGTCGAGTGTCATGCATCTCATATCATGTCATCATGTGCATCGCATTTGCATACGTGTTAGTCTCATGATTCGAGCATTTTCACGTTGTCCAGTTTTGCAATCCGGCGCTCCTATGTTCCCCAGCGTCCTCTTTTCACGTTTTTCCGTGAGTGGGTACTAGACTTTCTCGGAATGGACCTAGGTTTGTCAAGTGGCCTTGGCATACCACCGATAGACCACCGGTCAAGTTTCGGGTCATTTGGAGCTCGTTTGGTACTCCAAAGGTTAACCGCACTCTACATAAAGGCCTCTTTTAAGTTGCAGCCCAACACCCCCTTCAAAACAGCCCAATAATCCATCTAAGTCACTTCCATGCTCTCCGTCGTTCGATCCACGATCATTAATGGTAAAAACACCTCATTTGGACTCTCCTAGCTCCCTCTATGCCTATTTAAGCACCCCCATTTCAAATCTCGGATCGCCACCTTGAACATTGTCGGGGCAGGGCCGGACAACGTCCGCCAGCGCCCAACCTCTCGGCCCTTCGCGACACGTGTCACCCCGGGTCCCCACTTACGCCCGCCCGTCGCGCCAGGCCCGCCGGCGCCAAGCCCCGGCTTAAACCCGTAGCGCGCCAGCCAAGCCACTTTCCCGACCCATGCCGCCCGCACCGGTAGCCCGCCGCCTCCCACCATGACCACCTGACCCACCGGCCTCTCCCTCGCCGCCCAGCCTCGCCAACCCCTGTCCCCTCGCTGCCCGGCGCGGCAGCCGCGATCGCCTCGGATCTAGATCGGGTCCCGAGGGTTGACTTCCCCCCCCCCTTTAATTTCGTCTAAGTTTTTGTCTCGGTGATTATTTTGTGGCATATTCAGCGCACCATAACTTTGCATCCGTAGCTCCATTTTCGTGTGTGTGATCGTCGAAATGTTAAGCCTCGAAGAGTAAATCATTTCATATCATTGCATCATTTAATTTGAGCTCATCTTGGCCTTGAAATGCTGTTAGAATAAGGTTGTGATGTTAGTTTCTGTTTCTTAACAGAACATGCTCTTTTGTTATTTTTTCTATGATTGATGTGTGCACCCTATGAATTTGAGTCCTACATGTGTTTTGTAATATGACATTCCATCTTTCTAGGGGTGTATGCCATGTATTTTTATGATCTATGTGGTTACTAGCACAAGCATGCAAAGTAGGCTTCCTGATGTTGCTGATTTCAGCCCTGTTTAGCTGATATTTTGATGCCATGTTAACTTGATGCTAGAAAGAGATCCATGCATATTTTGAGATACTTCAGTAAGGATGTTTTGAACATATGGTTATGCTCTATCCATCCATGCCTTTGGTTGCAATTATGGAGTGCCATAGCTTGAGTCAATCGAGCTTTACTTTTGCTATAAAATGTTTCCTGGCAGATTGTTTACATGTTATTTAATTTTGCCAAGGTTGTTGTGGTTGATCCGTGTACGCTATGATATTGTTCTTGCCATTTATGTCTTCTATGCCATGTCTTCTTTATGTATGGATGCTTATTTTATCATGAAAGGCTCTGTAGTGAGTGCTTTGAGCTCTTAAACATGCCTACTTGTTATCTGTTTTGACATGCCATGTTGCTGAATCTGTTACTTGAAACTTGCGATATTGACATGGGCGTTACTATATTTTCTAATCCTTTTTGGATTATGGTCAGTAAAGGGACTTTTGTTCTATGCTTTGAGTAGATTCATTCCGTGCCTTGGTTTGCTATTATCGTTCCCGTAGCATGCAGTTTTTCTTGCTCTGAACATTGCTACCTGATGCTGTTTTTGCGATGTTCGATAATTTCAGTCTGTGAAGCTGATATGTTTTGCACTTTTGCCATGCTTGTTTGAACCTGTTATGATATGATTTAGCCGTAGCTCAGTGTTCATATTTTGTCAAGCATCTTGAGTAGATCACTGCCATATGTTTCTCTAATACGTTTGGGTGCAGTAGCTTAATTTCTTGTTACTTGCTATGTGGTATCATCTTTGTTAATGGCAGATTTGTGACATTCTTGTTTTGCTTGTCATTTGCAAACCGTGCATCCGATTCGGTGATCTTTATATCGATTTCAGCGAAATCATCTCATCTTTCAGCGGCATACTTGGTTTGCCAAGTTGATGCCTGGTTCATCATTTTCCTTCCGAACCGCATATCGCATTGCATATCACATCTCGCATATCATGTCATGTTTTGCCTCATGTTGCTTGTGCATTGCACCGTGATTTATTAATGGTTCCTTTGATTGTGTTCTTGCTTTGGGTAGAGCGGAAGCGAGTTAAGTGAGCGAGGAACCTGTTGAGAAGCTTCACGAGGATCAAGCTTTTCGACAACTCTGAGAACTTTGCGGCAAGATGACCATACCCTCGAAATCACTTCTATCTTTGCTATGCTAGATGCTCGCTCTTTTGCTATGCCCATGCTTTCGATGCCTATCATGTGCTATATCATGCCACCCATTATTGCCATGTCAAACCTCTAACCATCCTTTCCTAGCAAACCGTTGTTTGGCTATGTTACCCGCTTTACTTTCAGCCCCTCTTATAAGCGTTGCTAGTTGCGAGGTGAAGATGAAGTTTGTTCCTTTTGGAACACGGAGATATTGTTCCTTATTAGGACATGTTTACTTGTTGGGGATATCACAATATATATCTGCTATAATTAATGCATCTATATACTTGGTAAAGGGTGGAAGACTTCGGCCTTATGCACGGTGTTTTGTCCCACTCTTGCCGCCCTAGTTTCTGTCATACGGTGTTATGTTCCTTGATTTAGCGTTCCTTACGGTTGGGTGATTTATGGGACCCCCTTGACAGTTCGCTTTGAATAAGACTCCTCCAGCAAAGGCACAACTTTGGTTTTACCATTTGCCACCTAAGCCTTTTTCCCCGGGTTTTCGCGAGCCGAGGTCATCTTTATTTAACCCCGGACCGGTGCTCCTTGGTGCTGGCCAGCTTTCGAGCAGACTGCAGGGGCCTGCAGGGAAACTTCGAGCTTGGTTTTACTCGTAGGATGTCTCATCCGGATGTGCCACGAGCGAGATATGTGCAGCTCCTATCGGGTTGTCGGCACAATCAGGCGGCTTTGCTGGTCTTGTTTTATTCTTTGTCGAAATGTCTTGTAGTCCGGGATTCCGAGAGCGATCGGGTCTTCCGGTAGAAGGAATATCCTTCGTTGACCGTGAGAGCTTATAATGGGCTAAGTTGGGACACCCCTGCGGTATTATCTTTCGAAAGCCGTGCCCTTGGTTATGAAGCGGATGGGAATTTGTTAATGTCCGGTTGTAGAAAACCCGAAGTTGACCTCAATTAAAATACACATCAACGGCGTGTGTAACCGTGATGGTCTCTTCTCGGCCGAGTCCGGAAGTGAACACGATGTTGGAGTTATGTTTGGCGTAAGTTGTTGAGGATCACTGCTTGATCGCTTCTAGCTTCACGGCCGTGCTTTGCTCCTCTTCGCGCTCTCTTTTGCGAATGTAGCCACCATATATGCTGGTAAACGCACTGCAGCTCCACCTTACAACTCTGTCCTTCCTATAAGCTTAAATAGTCTTGATCTACGGGTGTGAGATTGCTGAGTCCCCGTGACTCACAGATTCTACCAAAACAGTTGCAGGTCTTGGCGATGCCGGTGCAGGTGGCGCCACCCAGAGCTCAAGTGGGAGTTCGACAAGGAGCGTGGTCATTACTATGTGTCTTTTCACGATGATCGATGGTGGAGCCCAGTTGGAGACGATCGGGGATCTGTGTAGCATTTGGGGTATCTTCTTTTATTTTGGTTCCGTGGTCGGACCTTGAGTGTATACGGATGATGGATGTTTATTTATGTATTGTGTGAAGTGGCATTGTAAGCCAACTATATATCTCTTTCCCTTATGTATTACATGGGTTGTGTGAAGATTACCGCACTTGCGACATTGCTTTCAATGCGGTTATGCCTCTAAGTCGTGCTTCGACACGTGGGGGATATAGCCGCATCGGGGGCGTTACAACGTAATCGGAGGCTCTGCCACCGAAATAACACCTTCGGCCCAAGTGATTATGGCTGTCATCGCCCCGTGGACAGAACCCTTCTTGGCTTACCTAACTAGGCAAGAACTCCCTGAGGACCCAAACGAGGCACAATGCATTGTCACGGCGGTCTAAAAGCCTACAAGGTCCATGAGGGAGAGCTTTATAAGAAAAGCGCTGAGAATTACTTCAAAGGTGCATCTTGAAGAGGAAGGGCGGCAACTTTTGGCAGAAATTCATCTTTGGACTTGGCGGCCACTGCGCCTTGCTCGGGCCCTTGTAAGCAAGGCCTTACGTATGAGTTTTCTTGGCCCGGCGGCCCGGCGACGCCACGAGGACCTGCGTCCAGCGTTGCGTCGGTTGCCGACTTTGCAAACCAAAGCCATATGCCACCTACCGCTCTTCAAACAATCCCCATTACTTGGCCCTTTGCGGTGCAGGGGCTTGATATGGTCGGACCCCTCAAAGGGAAGCCATAGAAAAAAATACCTATTGGTCATGGTGGATAAATTCACCAAGTGGATAGAAGACAAACCGGTTAAAGCGGCGAGTCCGGACCAGTGATAGACTTCATATCCGATTATTTGTACACCGTTCACGGCATCCCCACAGCATCATCACCGATAATGGCTCGAACTTTACAAGCGAGGTAAAAACTTGGTGCAGCGGCATGGGCATTAAGCTCGATTATGCCTCTGTCTATCACCCTCAAACTAACGGTCAAGTCGGCGAGCAAATGGTCTTATCATGGCGGCATTAAAGCCAGATTAGTCGCGATCCTTGAAGGAATCAGATCGCCTTTGGGTCGAGGAGCTTCGACTCCGTACTATGAAATTGCGGACCACGCCGAACCGCACTACCGGATACACACCATTTTTTATGGTGTCGGCGCAGAGGCGGTACTGCCTGCGACATCATTCATGACTCACCTCGAGTGCGCATATGCGAAGAGAAAGAAGCCCGAGCTTGATCGGCGGGACAGTTGGGCGCCCTCGAGGAGGAGAGTGGCGTGGCAAAAGCCGCTCCGCATTCTATCGACCTTGAGCTCGATGGTATCAAAGCGGAAATGCACGGGCCAAAATTATAACATTGGCGAACTTCGTTCTCGCCTACGAGAGAAGAAAAAGGACAAGCTCAAGCCCAAATGGGAAGGTCCTTCATTATTGACAAAGTTACGACCCCGGTGGGCGTCGCGTGCGTGGGATGCATCGGACAATCGACTCGAGCCAACCCATGGAACGCGGCCAGACTCCGAAGGTTTTACGCCTAGTGCCGGACTCTCTGTTCGTTTCCTTACCTCCGTCAATTTTTAATATATATATATCTGTTATCTGTCTTTTCTTTCTTTCTTTTCTCTCTTTTTTTCACGGCCTTAAAAGGTTAAAATGTGTCTTGACTACACAATCCTGACGCGCTAGGCGTGCTCACTGTACCTGGGGGCTTCTTATATAGAAGTTTAATATAACTATGTTCCGGGCTCTATGCCCCCCGCACATGTGTTACTTTTCCACATGTACCTTTTCTTCGCCATGATATGCATCGATATGACTTAAGTATTGGCCAAGTTGGGTTGCCTGGCTCTTGTGTTTATGCCCTACGTTCACATTAATTCGGCTAGGGCATAAGGGAGCACCTCTGCGATTATTCTTGCGGGTCGGCCGGATGTGTACCTCGGATTTGGGTGAAGCGAAAGCTAAGCGTTCTTAAGGGAATATTCGATTGGTGAACAAAGATGACTTTTACTTATTTCAATAAATGCCCCAGATGTTTTATATCACTGCATCTCGTTCCGCATTTTGGACATGCACATTAATGCATGCGTACCGGGGAAAGGACCCTTAGCAGAATTATTCTCCCTGGAAGATGTTTCTTACTATCCATGTAATATAACATAGCTAGTTGGGTACTTGTCTGTTCAAGCACTTATGATCCCTACGCCTTGTTTCCAACGCGTGCCGGTTTTACATAAGCGGCGGGTATTAGGATACACTCGGTATCGGGTCCAGGAGGTCAGCGAAAAGGTCCGCCATGACAAATGATTTAAAATCCGGCTAGGGACAATATATGTCACTTGAAGTACCACAGTCACTTAGGCTGACTAAATTCTTCTTCTATACCATCCAACAGGCTATCCTAGCCTCTGATCCTGTTAGGAATACTTTGCGGCTAATTTCACTGGTCATACACCAAAGCGGCGGGTATCTCTTTCCCATCAGACCCCACAAGTCCGACCTCGGCCATGTGGTTCGGGTCAGCCTTGGTATATCGAGTCTTCACCATGGCCTAGGCTTCCCTTGCACCTTGTTGGCAGGCAGATATCTTCCATAAGCGGAAGTGCCGCCGCGCTCCCTTGAGCATCTCTACAAGCTCTCCCATGCCTCCTGGCGAAGTGGCGAGAGACCACAAAGGCTTAGGCGATGCACTGCATCACCTGCCGAACTTGTTCGTGCGGTTGTGAAACTTCTGAAGATCACCCTTGAGACCGGGCATCTCCTCTGCGGGATGACCCGTCAGCATACCTGCAGATGTAACTCTGTTAGCCGGTTTCTTCGCCGAACTCTATGAAAGTTCGTTCAAGCACTTACTAAAAATGTCGCGTCAAAGCCTCTTATTCTCCTTTACGGAGTCAGCAAGCTGGCCCCGAACATCTTTCAGTTCAACACTCGGCCAGGTATTGGCATCTTGGAGATCGTTTTTCTCCCGCCTAAGCTGCGTAAACGCAGCGCCGCCGACCTTTAACTGTCGTTGAGCATGTTGCTCATCTCCTTACCACGACCTCCAGATTCACCTGGGATCATCTGCGAGAATCTTTTGTTAAATTTGCATGCATACGCATACTAACGGTACATGTCATTCTTTTTGATAGAAACAAGTGTTACCAGATGGGGACTTCTCGGACTCCGTCATTGCGGCAACTGCGGCCCGTAGCTGTGCTTTGCTCTCCTCGAGCTCCTAAGACAACTATGTATTCTTCTCTGTAAGAACCTACGCAAATAATGATCCTTAAATCAGTTGTGTCAACTGTTTCAAGTCTCGAGAGACTCTTGATATACATAATTATCAGATTTTCTTACCCGTATATCCTTTACATCTTTGATGCGTGGCTCTGTAGAAGACCATTTTGAGCAGCTCGGATATATGCCTCTCCTAAGTTGAAGGCATCGAGCGCCTCTTGAAGAAACAGGGGTGGCGAGAAATGCGGCCGGCGGCGCCTGTTATTCATAGCACTTTCCACTTGAATTAAGTAGCGGATAGCCTATCCACATCCTCTGTAGGAGGAACATCCGGCGTTGTCCCCACGTTAGCATCTGCCTCTAAGTCCGGCCCTGGAGCCCGGCTGGTGGAGGCATGGCGGCGAGCTCTCCGGATCTGATCCGTGGCGTTTTCCTGCCGGGAACCATGGATGTCATTATATTTTCAAGGCGACAACCACGGGCAGGGGTTCTTTTTCATACCTACTGCGGCGGCGTCTCGATCTGACCGCCTTCCTTTTAAGCCTACCTGGTTTCAGTGGCCCTTGTTGGTGAGTCAATGCGGGTTCGGCATGGCGTCCCGAGGGCCTTCCCTGTAAGACACCATATGTGTGCGGTAGGCGAAGTACAAAAAAAGGGATCCTTCTCGGAAGTTGGGACTCCGGTTTTACTTACATGTGATGCAGGGAACAGTCCAGGATAATTGGCTATGATGCCACCAAGGCACCGTTGCAGCTTAACTGATAGAACGTCATGTCAATGAGCTCCACAAATGTGTCCGGATCTTCTTGAGTCCGGGGTGAGGGTCCGGTCAGGGTCCTCTGGTTGTGGAGGCAGACTATGGACCTCCCTCACAGCTTTTTAGCATGATTCCTGCTATGAAATAGCAAGGTAAATACTTATGATGAAGAATGCGGGAAGGTCTAGAGTAAAAAGTAGCAGCTCACCCAGTTTGGGGGTTGTACATGGAGAATCCATCCGTGGCTTAATGCGGATGAACTCCTCTTCCTCTCCCTTATATAAATTGGAGAGTATCTTCGCTAGAGCGGCGTGGTCCGGACCTTCACGACCACTACGGGTGGCATCGTCTTCTCCTTTGAAGTTCCACATGTGTTGTCCACGATATTGATGTGGCTGCACCCCACGCATTATACATATTGACATAACCTCGATTATTGTCAATCCTGATTTAGCCAAGCGTTTTTATCCGCCCCATCGGTGAGACCTCTCTGTTATCTTCCTCCTGGGGGCTCCGAGGGTGCCAGCTGCGGCGTTTCTTCAAAGGGGCGTTATTGAACTCAGGAAGGCCCATCCATAGGGTCCGGAAGGGGGACGCCCTCCATATATAACCACTCCGAAGGCTAGTCTTTGGATGTCTTCTTCGAAGTACCAGACAGGTATCCGGTCCCGGTGATGCGCCATATCTCGCCTCCGCCCACTTGATATATTGACCCCTCACAATATGCGAGTGCAGGGCAAAATAGCCTCTTCCATAGCTCGAAATGGGCTCCATGGCCCAAAAACAGCTCATAAAGGCGACATAGCCATCGATGTGTAATATGGGCGGGGAGTAAAGTTATGCATTTGGAACCGTAGAACTCCGAGGAGCCCACGGAGAGCGGATGGATTGGAAATCCAAGTCCCTTAATAAGTAAGGGACAAGGCATACCCGCTCCCCCATGGATGGGTTGGGAAAGCTCTCCGCTTGCTCCCCGCCGTTGTAAGTGGCAAAGTCCCAGGCTCGGGGCAGGGGACCATATCTGTTGGAGGAGAAACCACAGGTCGGTAACTCTACTAATTGGTTGTGGGGACGGAACACTTCTTCCAATTACTGTCTTAGTGCTACGGGAGGCGAGAGGAGGAGTTGCGGTGGCCGGCCATGATGGGATGGGCTTTTAAAGGCGGCGCTCACGATGGATACTATTTGTGGGGATGGTGTGATCTGGATCACGAGGATCCCGGCTCTTTAAATAGATGATTTGCTCACGAGGGTTAGGGTGGCAAGTGTAAAAATGCCCGAGCTTCTCGCGTTACGCTCGACACATGGATGATAGCCATTATTAGGCGGCTGAAGCCAAGGGCGCAACATTCATGGGAAGCCAAGACACTACTCGGCAATTACTCGGAATTTGGAGAAGAACCCACCTTGCAATGCGAAGACAATCTGCGGCCGGACTCATCGCCATTGGAAAAGCACAGTTAGGGAGACTCTTGAGGAAGTCTGGATTCTGAGGTCCTCGGACTGGCCGGACTATATATTTTGGCGGACTGTTGGATTATGAAGATACAAGATTGAAGACTCCGTCCCGTGTCTGGGTGGGACTCTCCTTTGCGTGGAAGGCAAGCTTGGCAATTCGAATATGTAGATCTCCTCCCTTGTAACCGACTCTGTGTAACCCTAGCCCCCTCCGGTGTCTATATAAACCGGAGGGTTTAGTCTGTTGGACAAGAACAATCATAATCTTAGGCTAGCTCCTAGGGTTTATCCTCTACGATCTCGTGGTAGATCAACTCTTGTAATACTCATATCATCAAGATCAATCAAGCGAGGAAGTAGGGTATTACCTCCATCGAGAGGGCCAGAACACAGGTAAACATTGTGTAACATCCCAAATTTCCTATTTGGAGCGATTATACATAGATCATCAATTGCATATCATATTTTGTTGCATTTTGGCTCGATCCTAGAAATTTCACGCATAACTCAAGGACCCCACGGAGAGAGTTGGGGATTTCGTTATTTTCATATTTGAGTTTTCTCAAATTACGAAAATAGGATCATTTGATATTATTTATTTTATCTTCAATTATTTCTATTGTCAAAATATGAGAGAGGGAATAAAATGACTTTCCTAAAATAAAGGAATATTGAAGATTTAATAAATAAATCAAATAAGAGTTTTATTTGGAGTTTTTCGCTATTTTATTTGAATTTAGGAAAAATGCGCGTTTTTCAAAATTACATTTAGGCCCCGAATAAATGTTCATCTTGTTCGGCTTGATTCTAGAAGCCGGGGAAAATTTATTTCAGGATTTTTGGAGTCCGTTTAGTTTTTCTTTCGTTAGTTTTTACGCGTAATTATTTAAAAAATCCAAACACGCCTTTGGGCGTAGCAAGCGAGGACTCACTTTGGCGGGGCTTTACTCGCGCCGCCCGGGCGACCCGCCCCAGCCCACCGCCCGCCGCCCCAAACCCTAACCGCCGCCGCCGCCTTGCCAGCGCCGCCGCCGCCGCCCACCGCCGTCACACCCGCCGAGGTTGACCCGCCGCCGGTTTTTTTAGAAAACCGTTCGGTTTTCCGTCGGTTTTTGCCGGGTTTTTTTAAATCCGTTTTTTTATTAGATTGATTTTTTTTCGTTTTAGGTTAATTAGCGAGGTTACGCTCGTTCGTTCGTTTAACGAGCAGCGTTCATCGTTAGATCGAGAAAAGCGACGTTAGATTCGTTAATCATTCGTCGTTTTTCTTTTCTCGGATTTATTTAGCGATTTTTCGATCGCGATTTACATTCGATTTTCGATCTAGTATAACTTTTCGCTCGTTTGTCCGGAATCGAGGCGTTTCAGCGCCTAGAGTTTAAATCTCGAAACCCTCTTTCGGAATAATCAATTCAAACAAGTTTTGCCTCTGTAAAATTTGCCTTAGGTCCGAACTAGTATCTGAGGCTTGTTTCTTTTCATTGTTTGACTTTTCGTTGCTTCGTTCGATTTGATTCTTTTACATGACCGGAGTTCTTAAGTTGAACTTTCTGGTTAGATATTTTATTTGAGTTTTACCTGTGAATTAGATGAGTACTTATTGTGTGCTTGTTTGTTTTGCGATAGAGTACACGGAGTGCGTAACTTGCTACTTTGAATCTCTAGGTTTCACGGATCATCAACAAGGCAAGTAACACTTTGATCATACCTCTTTTCATACCCGGTTTTTTATGCATTACATCAATCCTCAAACATTGCATGATTAGGATCTAATTAAAGCGTGGGTTTTGGGAAAGTAGTTGAGGTAGTACCTATTACTGTTTTATTATCAAACCCTTGGGAGTTACTTCTCGTTTGCTTATTATGCCATGCTATGCTAGTAGGCGTGGATTGGGTGAGTGTATCCATGAAAGATGTGAGATTGTTAATTAATGGTTTTATTTAAGGTGGCAGCAAACACACATCTGGGTGGATTGAGGTACTGGGTATTCGAGGATTGCACTGTTTCTTTTGGACCGCCACCCGGGCTCAAAGGGATCATGAGATTATTCATGCTAGAAACTTCCGTGTGCAGCCACAAGCTACTATGGGCTCTAGCATAGTTGACTAAGTCGTCGCGAACTCTTACGGTGGTAGACTAGCGAGATGTAGGGGATGTAGATTAGTACGGTCTACCCGTTAAGTAAGGTGCTAAGCGCTTACGAAAGACTATGTCTCGGTCATCCGTTTCTCAAACATCATCTAGTCACGAGAAATCAAATGGAGAGATCGAGTCTTGTGGGGAAAGCGATGTACAAACCTCTGCGAGTGTATCAAACTAATCATAGTTAGCCGTGTCCCCGATTATGGACATCTTGAGTATGTAGTACTTGGATTATCATGTGAATCTCATCATGTTACTTTAATTAATATTGTTGGGTTAATGATGATATTTTTTAATTGGGATTGAGAATCTGTCAACTATTCTCAATGTTTAACAACCACCATGATAGTTAAATAAAATTTAGTCGCTTTGCAGTAGTGAAAAATTGGCTTTACACAAAATTGTAACCATAGAGCTTTCCACCAGCCATATATGCATGTAGTATAGCATTACTCTTTCATATTACTCTCTATGTGTTACCTTGCCACCATATTCCATGTGCTGACCCGTTTTCGAGCTGCAACGTTCATGTTGTAGACTTTTCAGACGATGAGTAAGGTGCCTTAGGTCGTGGTTCTATACTCAGTGATGCCGTTGGAGTTGATGGACTCGCTTATCTTACAAGCCTTCCGCTATTATCGTTATTAGATGGCATTAAGCCATATTTATTGTAATAAGATCTCTTTTGAGATTTTCGATGTAATAAGTGTGTGATTGCTACTCTGTTATAAATCCTTCAAATGCTTTATGCGTGTCGGCATTCTTGATCCGAGGATGACAACGATGCCACGGAGATCATCTTATTTGAGGTCTAGTCGCTACACATTATGGCCCTCGCCTCCTATTACCATCCGCCTTAGGCATACAGTTCGGGACCCCTACCCGAGATCTGCTTTGGTTTGACAACGACACCAGCGAGGCCCTCTTAAATAGATCCTTGAGGTTGTTGCGCGTCGTGGCGCCCGTCTCAGCGTTGTCAACATGGTCAGCGGACATGAGGATGAGGAGATGACTTTACTTGGAGAGGATGACGACAAGTGTCTCCTTATTAGTATATAAAACTATAATTTTTTTGCTTCCACCTGGTTTCACGACATCACGGTCCCACACCATTGTCAACCTATGTAGTCAATAAATGAGAGAATTGCACAAGAAGCGGTCGAAAATTTGGGACCAAGCAGCTCGGCGATGTTGTGTTTTGAGGTGTGAGCACCTTCTGCGAGTTTTTCTTGGCGATGTTTAGCCGAGATATTAATTTTCTCCTCTAAACAACAACGAAAACATCGCTGCAACTAATAAGCTGGGCGGTTGTGACCCGTCTACCCTAGGCAGGATATCCAGCCGGATATTAATTTTTTTCAAGCTGAAAATGGCTAGCCTAGCTATACTTTTTTTAGGATACCCAGGCAAGGTCAAGTTGTTATTCTCCGCCCCGCTGGGCTGCAAATCTTTCCTAGGAGTGATGCATTAGGCTTAACAAGAAAATGGGCTTTAAGAAATAATAAATGGGATGTAATTATAAAAAGCTGGCAGTAACTATAAAAATGCACCAAACACGTAATTACTTTATAAAATATTATTTTTGGATATTGAAAATTTTAATTTCATTAATTGTTCTTGAAGCGCAATGTTTCATTGGATTTTACGTAATATAATTTTATATTGAAATTTTATTTAATCTAACTAGAAATTTCGGTATAAAAATATTTCGGATCCCATCAAAATGTGGGAAATTTTATTGAATTACTGTTTTGAGCGGTTGGTTGAAATGGGCTGTACTTTTAACAAGCGTAAATGGGTTGTAGTAAATTCCATTATAATTCAAAATTGGCTGCACATTCTAACAAATCACAAATGGGCTATAAGTTCTCTGCCACACACTTGTGGCCTTACTAAGATTGTGCGTCACCTAAAAAAACAGAGTTGACGCGTATGCAAGGCTTTGTCAACTTATAGTCAACACACGGTTCTAGCAGCAGTTGCCGTTGGATGTCCATCCAACGGATGTCGTGCTTCTTCTTCAATCTCGGATATTCTAGCTTCACCGGCCCAAAAAATGATTCCTCCCCCTGACATCTAGGGCGCACCATTTCAGAAGCTGACCTGTGGGCCTACTAAGTTGGCAGCGTACCAAGGGCTTTGTCAACTTAGTCCATATAAACGATTCTAGCTTGCGGTGATAAATGCGATGTCCATCCAATGGCCGTGAGTGCTTCTTCAACCTCTGGTCTTCTTGCTCCGGCCGCCCAAAGCAGCGCCCGGTCGTGCCGCATGCTCCTGCCTCCGTGGTGTCTTTGCCGCATGAGGCCTCACCGCCTACTATTCCCACCAGCGGCGAGCCACTGCGGCGGCAGCGACCTCACACCGCCAGTCGAACCGGTGAACCCTGTACCCCTCTCCACGCGGGCTTCCACCGCGTCTTCCCCGACTCCAGCGTCGTCCCCTTCCTGAAGCCTGCGTAGTCCACACATACTGGTGCTCTCGATGCAGCATGGGCATGTCACGTGGAAAGGTGACGGTTGGGTCCTCGGCGGCAAGGAAGTGCCTCCCTTATTCGAGAAAATAATGATTCCTCCACCTGACAGCAGGGACCCACCGGACGGGCCACCGTATTTCACGAAAAAAACGTTTCCCCCCTGACTGCTGGGACCCACCGAACGGTCCACCGTATTACGCGAAAAAAACGTTCCCCCTCTGTCAGCTCGGACCCACCAAAAGTGCCTCCTTATTACGCACAAAAATGAATACTCACTACAA
This sequence comes from Aegilops bicornis, assembly GCA_021605145.1. NCBI lineage: Eukaryota > Viridiplantae > Streptophyta > Magnoliopsida > Poales > Poaceae > Aegilops > Aegilops bicornis. The sequence goes on from JAHIAL010000053.1 coordinate 17,671, forward strand.
AAAAAAGACACATCCATGACATTTTTGGGCTGAGCAATTTTTTACATCATACATATGACACTTCTATGGCGATAATTGTGACAAAACCCGGTATCATCATAGATCTGGTGGGCTCCTACTTCTATGACAAAAAATCATGACAGAAAATGGGCTTTTCGTCTTGGGCGGGCCAGAGATGCAGCTGCATGACATTCCTTGGGCCGTCCATGACAGAAAAAACCGTGGTAGAAGCGAGGGGGAGGAAAATTTCGGGGAGTTGCCGATTCTGCGGTGGGAGGTCGAGGGCGGCGATGCAGCGTTTCTCTCATTACATGTGCGGCGTTGGCTCTAATGAACCCGGCGGCGTTGGGCTCGCCGAACCCGGCGATTGCTGCGGTGCGTGTTCTTGAACCCGGCGATCCATCGATGGCTATTAAGCGAACACGATGGGCGATTCCTTCACTACTGCTGCTAAGCGAGGCCGGTCGATTGGATGAGCGATGGCGTTGCGGGGGGTTGGATGAGCGATGGCGGTGGCATTTCCTCTGGATGAAACGGGACCCGTGGTGTGGAGGCTGGATGAGCGATGAGCGGCGGAGGGTGGCCGTGGAGGGTGGTTGAAGCAGGACCCGTGGTGTGGAGGGCTGGATGAGCGATGAGCGGTGGAGGGGTGCCCGTGGAGGGTGGTTGAGCGATGGTCGGTGGAGTAGTCTTGTTGTGGAGGCTGGATGAGCAGGAGCCCGTGGAGGCTGGAGGAGGTCGGCCAGTGGCAGGGAGGTTGGAGGAGGTCGACGGTGGAGATGAAACGGTATCCCGTGGAGTCCGTTTTGCGGTCGCCACACCCCTCGATGAACAGGACCCCCACTTTGACCGTGGCGCTCCAACACAAGTCCGTTTAAATCCAGTTTTGCGATCGCCACACCCTCCCGATCACCAGGACCCCCACTTCGACCGAAGGATGTCCGTTTCCTCCGTTTTGCGGTATGCCACACCCATCCCGATCACCAGGACCCCCGTTTCGACCGTAGGAGGTCCGTTTCCTCCGTTTTGCGGTACGCCACACCCCTCCCGATCAACAGGACCTCGTTCCGAACGTAGGAGGTCAGTTTCCTCCGTTGTGTGGTATGCCAGGCCTCGTTTCCATCGCCTGTTCCGTCCAAGCCCTCCCGATGAACACGACCACGCATTCAGTTCCGACCCAGCCGGTTGGCTCCCCATGATTTCTGACAGCGACGGCTGTTTCTCCGTTCAGACCAGCCATGTATGCGTATGTCGCGAGTAGGCGTTCGAGACCCTGCCCGTATGTACGTATGTGGCTGTATTTTCTTTCTTGCACCCTCGCTGTTGTACGTACGTGTACATGCTACGTGCGCGCCTCCATTACGACACGTGCGCGCCTCTACTACGACATGTGCGCGCCTCTACAACGACCAGTATGTACGTACACGTTCGCGACAAAAATGACAACGCTTCGTGCGCTTGACCGAGTGGGTCGGCGTAAGAGCACTTCCTTACTGCGAAGATGTAGCTGGTGGGTCTCGGCGGTCGGCGACTTCGTTTTTTGCCGGGCGCACTTCCTTGCGTCGCGAAGGTGTCGGGTGGGTCCCAGCGATCGAGAAGGTGAATCGTTTTTTGCCGGGACGCACTTCCTTGCGTGCGAAGATGTAACTGGTGGGTCGGCGATCGAGAAGCGTTTTTTAAGTGAAATCTGATGGCCCGTCCGATGGGTCCCCATTGTCGGTGGAGGAATCATTATTTTCCACGTAATAAGGTGGCACTTCCTTCTTTGTGGCCGTGGACCCGGCTATCGACCCTCTCCACATACGGTCCATGTCCGATGGAAATCGTTCCTTGACCACGCAGCGCCGAGAGCACCGAGGCGGTGGGCGGCAGCGAGGCCTAGAAAGGGGACGACAGGGGAGCCGGGAAGGCGGCGGCCCGAAGCCAGCGGAGGAGAAGAATCTGAGGTTCACTTGGTTCATTGCTGGCGTGAGGCTACCTCGCCCGAGGGCACTGGCGATGGTGGGAATAGTAGAGGCGGTGAGGCCTCCATGGCGGCCTGACCCGGCCACGGAAGCGAGGAGCATCTGCAGCACGACCGTGGCTGCTTTGGGCCAGCTGGAGCAAGAAGACCGAGAGGTTGAAGAAGCACTACGGTGTTGGATGGACCTCGTCACAGTCCTTTGGAGCTAGAATCATTCATATTGACTAAAGTTGACAAAGGCCCCGTCGGTCAACTTAGTAGGCCCTAAGTCAGCCTCCACCATGGTGGGTCCCAGCTAACAAGGGAGTACTCATTTTTTGTGCATAATAAGGAGGCACTTCCGGTGGGTCCGAATTAGCGGCGAGGAACATTTTTTAGCAAAATCGCTGGCCCGTCCGGTGGGTCCCAGCGATCGGGAAGCGTTTTTTAGCGAAATAAGGTGGCCCGTCCGGTGGGTCCCTCTTTGTCGGTGGAGGAATAATTATTTTGCGGCGTAACAAGGAGGCACTTCCTTGCGGCCGCTGGACCCAGTATCGGCCTCTCCACGTCTGATTACTCTTGGATGGAAGTCGATTCGTTGACCACGTTGACCACGCCGTGCCGAGAGCACCAGGCGGTGGTGCGGATGACGGCGAGGCCTAGGAAGGGGACGACCGCAGGGAAGAACCAGCAGTAGCCAGCGAGAGAGAATCTGAGGGTTCACTGGTTCGGTGCTTGGCGTGAAATTTCTTGCCGTCGCCCTTGAATAACAGGGGTGTGGGTGAGTAGAGGATACCTTGACGGCGATGGGAGTAGTAGGGGCGGTGAGGCCTCCATGACATCCTGACCCGGCCATGAGAGGCAGGAGCACGCGGCACGACCGGCGCTGCTTTGGGCGGCTGGAGCAAGAAGACCAGAGGTTGAAGAAGCACTATGGCCGTTGGATGGACATCGTACGGCCACTGGAGCTAGAATCGTTCATATTGACTAAGTTGACAAAGCCCTCCGTCCCCGTCAACTTAGTTGGCACACAAGTCATCCTCCCACTATGGTGGGTCCCATCTAGCAGGGTGGGTATTCATTTTTTTGTGCGTAATAAGGAGGCACTTCCTTGCGTGCGAAGATATAGATGGTGGGTCCGACATGTCGGTGAGAACGTTTTTTCGCGAAATCTGAGAGGCCCTTCCGGTGGGTCCCAACTGTCAGGTGGAGGAATCATTATTTTGCTCATACAGTCCATGGCCGATGGATGTCGTTCGTGGACCATGTTGACCAGGCGGCGAGAGCACCATGGGGGTGGACTGACGGCGAGGTCTAGGAAGGAACGACACGTGGTCGGGGAAGACTTCGGCAATGGTTGCCCAAGCGGTGGGAGTCACGAGGGTTTCTTGGTCCATTGCCGTCACCGGAAAATAACAGGAGGTGAGGGTGAGTAGAGGAATGGCACAGCCAACAATGAAGTAGGGTGGGGGCGGTGCGGCACATGCGGCGACATAAGCGGCCACGCAGGAGGCGGGGAACCTTGCAGGTCCCATCGGGCTGGTTTGGCGGTGGAGCAAGAAGATCACCTATTGCAGAAGCAGCACGGCCGTTGGATTAACATCCAACGGTCACTGCTACTAGAATCGTTTGTGGACTAAATTTGAATCGTTTGTGGACTAAGTTGACAAAGCCAAAGTACACGTCAACCTAGTAGACCCACAAGTCAGCCTCCAAATCTGTCCCAAAGCGACATCTGACCGAAATTTCTAGCCAGATTCAAATTAATTTTAAATCTAAATATACCTTAATTTAGATTCAATGAAATTTTACCCGCATAAAAACAATGTAATTTAAAATATCAAAATCAGAAAGAAAACATTATTTGGGAACTAATTGCATGATTGCTGTATTTTTTTCATTTACAGCCCATTTATTATTACTTATAGCCCATTTCTTATTACTTATAGCCCATTTCTTATTACTTATAGCCCATTTCTTATTACTTATAGCCCATTTTCTGGGCAAAATGCATCCCTCCTCGTCTTGAAAGATTTCGGCCCTGGCGAGCGTAGAAAAGCAAGTAGGCCTATGTTGGTTGATTCTGCAAAAACAAAATAGCTGGCTAGCCATTTTTAGAAAGGAAAAAAAAACAAAGCTGGGCTGGTCATGTGCTAAACATATGAAATAAAAGCCTAGGCTAGATGGGCCCGCAGGTCACTTTAACCCATTTGATACCCTTCTCCGTCCCAAAAAACAAAAATACTACAGCAGCTCTTTGGGTCCCCAACTTGTCATCCTCACCATGTCACAGTCATCTCCTTATTCCTCTCGGTTGTTGACCATGTTGACAACACGGAGAAGCGGCGCCGTGTGGCGAACCAAAAGGCGAAGGGCGATGGTGAGGCCTCGGGGCGAGAACAAGCGAGCCGAGGAAGATCCACAGCCGTGGGAGGCGGAGGCGGCGGTCCCTTGTGTTGGTTTGGCTTTGGCGGCTCGAGGAAGAAAGAGGCGAAGAAAGCAGCGGAGCGTTGAATGTCAATCGAATGGTCAAGAGTTAGCTGTCGTTTTTGACCAAGCGGACACCAAGTAGCATACATTTTTATATATAGGAAGAAAACTGCGAGGAAAATGCATCCGTCTGCCGTACTCCTCACAGGGAACATTCGCCACATAAGTGACTAGCACCCTTGGTTTTCAACCAAGAGGTCTTGGGTTCGAGTCCGAGGAACTCTCAATTTTGTCCTCCTTCCTTCCTCGCCAAAAAAGGGAAAGAAAATCAAAGACTTGGGAAGGCGTCTGAGAACAAGCTAGTGTACGATAAAAGAGGCGTTGCGAGTTTTAGAAAAAAGAAAAGGCGTGCTCCTGTGGCTGGTTGAATCCAAACCTAGACTATGACTATATATGGTGCTATGCTACTCTACAAGTAATGAAACCGACATATCCAACGTTAAGCTTCTCCTCTTCTCTACTTACTCTACCTAGCATCGAAGCTGCAGCTGCGGCAACCATGTCCATTGGCTGCTCGTCCACACTGCTCTTGACGAGGCAACAACGAATATCGCCAAATCGCCACCATTACCATTGCACTGTGGGTCTCATCACACCCCCGCCGCGCACCCCAGCCGGTTGCTCATCGCAACCCGCTGCCGTTGGTGTGGTGCCGCTTCTTTGCAAATCCGCAGAGTCATCCATCGCGTCTCAACCACAATCTGCAACCTTGGCGAGTCTTCTACAAATGCCGAATCATGGGGTAATAATATGTTTAAGTGTTGTTCTGCTGCTTTCGATTTGCTGATTTTTTAATAGTTTGGTTAATGATCTTCCAATTTGATTAAATGCGAGAAAAGGGAAGATTAGTGTGATTTGTATTTCTAGGAAGTTCTTGATGTGGGGGAATGCAACTCTGCTGATTATTTAGTTAGCCAGGAATCCCAATACCAGCAGGTTGGGGTGTTGGACAAATGGCTGAAGGAGCGAAAGAAGAGGAAGATCTGAGCGAGAAGGTTAAAGATGCAGTTCCTCTGATCATGGCCAAGCAACAGGCTCTTTGAGCGGCCTTAATGACAATGAGGAGATGAAAAGAGCTTGTGAAGATAATGGGAAAATCGATGTGCTCTATAGGATGATTGTCTCTTTATTTGCGATTGTATGTAGCACTCGTGATGTATTCGATTAGCTCTGACATGAGCACTTCTTTGAAACTAGTAATGAATGAAACACATGTAGCGAAATTTGGGCGTAGTGTTGTGAACATCTAATGATTTCTATTACTTGAAATCAGGGGGTATCCCCTTTTGCTCATATAAATAAATAAATAGCAGAGGCCCTGTCGGGTCAGCTTTGTTCTCATTCGAAGACGTCGAGCAAATTGCAGTCCAACAACAAATTATGTCATCAAATTCATGTTTCACAGCCAAATATGAGTACAACTAAACAACAATATCATCATATTTTAGTTGTCATACAATCACCAAACACAAATCGGCATACATAACAAGTGATGTTCTCACAGCAAAATACTAAACAACATGTTCATCAGGTTTCAGTTGTCATAGCAAACACAATTTCACATAGTAGATAAAAATGTCTTACGGCGAGCAAATCGACAAAAGTAATGTAATCATCATCCGCAGCAGCAGCGTTAACATCTTCGCATGTGTATCAGTCTAAATCGTAATTCCCCATGGTGTCATCTTCTTCTTCGTCCTCAACGTCCTCGAACGTTGGCTTCTTCTTGATCAACTCTTGTATGTCCACAGCATGACAGGCAATCTTTTAGCGGCGTCATTGGCGTGATGGTTCTCAAAAGATATTAGGAACATCTGTGTTATCTTGTACATCGGGAGGCGATGTAAGCATCATCTTGTTGTGCAACTTCATTAAATGAATTCCTCTTCTCAAACCTTTGCAATACTCTCCGATCATCGCTTCGTGCAAATGTGTCTTCCAAGAAAAATATCTGTGTTGCTTGATTTGCCAAAATAAAAAGGCTCGTTGGTGCAGTGCGCCGCCTTGACATTGATGGATTTGAAATAATCATCAGCTCTGGGTTTTGTGATCACGGAAAACAGGTTATACAACGACGACAAGCAGAACCACACACCGATGATCCTCGGCTGGAGATATCACCCAAGCCCGAACAATGTTTGTTATGTTAGCATACATTTCAGTTGTCTCTGTCATACGTATCCGTGCTCATGATGGCCTTTGTTTGTGTCTTCCTACCTTCGTCTCGTGCAAAGGGTGTTGTGGCGCACATATCCAACAACATAAGATTCATAATGTCTTACCCAGTATCGGGACCCATTGCTAGTGAGTAAAGGGCATCATCAACTGCCCATCCTCCGCATCTTCTTAACCTATGGTTAGAAATTAGACAAAGTGATCATCTTATGTACTCAATATATTAAAAAAGCGGCGGTGCACTTCAAAAGCTTACATGGTTCTTGAACCATTTCGCCAAATCTGCCATAACCGGTTTGTCAATGTTTCTTGGATTTTCTTGGCGATAACTCCTCTTTGTAGATCTTTGCACAACATAGTGATCGCGTCAAACATCTAAATATATAAGAATGTGCTTTGCAAGTTTAGTAGATTATGATGTATAAGTTGCGATCTTGCACTTACTTGATATAAGGTAGTATCTCGGGACGGTTATTCAACACATACCAAACCATTTTGTCCAAATCTTTAGGTTTGTCCTCTTGTCGACTCTTCCCTGTAACTCGAACAGAATAATCGAAAACATTGAGCCCGAGATTGTCTTCACCACCTCTTTGCTAAGCTGATCAGTTGTTTCAATGTATTTTGAGCAGAATGTCAACGCTTCTATAGCAATATAGGCCTCTGCAATGGAACCCTCGGGTCTAGCTCTGTTCCTAACATAGCCCTTGAAAGTGCCTAGCTGCCTTTCAATAGGGTACATCCAGCCATCTTTGTCTTGGACCTCTAAGTAGTGCCTCATCGGGTAGATGAGCAGTCAAATGCACCATCACATCAAAGAAGGTGGAGGATATATCTTCTCAAGGTCGTATAGGATAGTTGGTATCTTGTCTCTAAGGCGGCTCCAAAGCATCTATCATGATATTTCTACTGCGAGTTCCACGAAGAATTGTCCCAACTCTTGCAAGCTGCTCTTGTATAAGTCAGGCGGCCCAATCCTCTAAGGATAACGGTAAAACCCTTTGAAGTAGGGCGTGGCGGTCATGAGTTTTCAACCCTTGTACCTTGTTTCCATCTGCTTGCTGACTCTCCTTTCGGGGTTGTAAGCGAATCCATGTGGGAATCTCACACGTGTGAGGACCTCATGAGAATTCTTTTCTTTTACCTTGTCCAAGACATACACATTTGGTGCCATATCCCGTGGTTTACCTCCATCTTGCACTGCAAATCCTTTACGATACCAGTTGTGTCAAATCAATCCTAGATTTTAAGGTATCTTTCATCTTGCCTTCAATGTTAAGAAGTGTGCCGATAATGTTGTCACATATATTTTTCTCGATGTGCATCACATCAAGATTATGCCGCAGATCCAAATCTTTCCAATACTCCAAGTCCCACAAAGTGGACCTGTGGGTAAACAATAATCTCTCTTCTACCATGCCACGCTTCCTTATCCCGCTACCATTACTAGGATGGTTTCATGTTGTAATATGCACGACCTTCTCTAATTCCACTTGCAACTCATCGGCGATGAGCCTCTTTGGCATAACCACGGTTTTCATGATTTGCATTGAACACATGTCTTGATTATTTTCTAGGATGCGGCTTGTCCTTGGCAAGAAGCAGCGGTGTCAATGTATGAGATCTTGCTAAGTATTGCGTGTGACAATGATTCTGTCACAGCGAACACATGCATTTTAACCATGTGTCGTTACATACGACATAGTGCCCAAAAGCTGGATAATCATGGATGCACCAAATTACAACGACCTTGAGAAAGAAATCAGGTGGTGGGCTGCTATATAGGTATCGGTGAGAACACCCTTCCATAGCTGTTGAAGTTCCTCCACAAGAGGCTCCATGAACAACTCAAAATCCTTTCCGGGACTTTTTAGACACAGGATGAGCAAGGCCATCATGTAGTTTGATTCTTTGGTGCGAGACATTTAGAGGCATGTTGTAAGGGATAACAAGCCTTTGGCCACATGCTATATGTGGGCGCTCACAGTGGCCAAATTGGTTAAATCCAAGCTGAAGCTAAGCTAAGTCTAATGTTTCTCGGGTCAGCTGACAAACTCTTTGTGTTTATCATTGAAGCTTTTCCACTCACTACCATGAGATGGATAGCTCATTACATTCGATCTCTGTACTCTGGTTCCTAGAATGTCACAGTACATCCTCTCTTGTTTGACATCATGAAACAACCTCTTGCAATCTTGGTGTAATTGGAAAATGTCTCGAGAACATTATGAGGAACCCTCTTCACGGCATCGCCATCTTTCCATCTTGATGATTTGCATTTCGGGCATTCACTTAAGTTGGCATAATCCTTAGGAATAGAACACAATTATTCTTACAAACATGGATCATATCAAATCCAATTCCAACTACATGAAGGAAATTCTTCTTTTCTTTGTAGGTGTGTGGCAGCTTCGAGCGCATCACAGGAAAGATTAGCGGAAAGCAGCCAACATCGCATCGAATGATTTGTTGGTCATCCGCTCAGATGTCTTCACACGAAGAAAGGTGACCATAGCTGAGAATCTTGGCGGCTTATTTCACAGGGTGGCAACAACGTTGCATTGTTCCAACATGCGGGCCCATCGTTTTTCTTCTGCGGTGAAAGTTCACGGAATGCACGAGCATTTACGTAGCATTATTTCAATGTTGGTCAAACTCACGGCTCCGCCACCACCACCTCCTCCTCCTCTTCCACACGAGCATCGAGGCGAGATCAAGATGGTGATCTGCTGCTTCCACATAGTCAATAACATTGGCGTTCACAGCTTCACCATGGCGAACCCACCTAGTATATGTGACCGAAATCCCATACAAGTGTAGATGATTTTTGCACAGTTAATTTGAGGTGCAGTGGCGAATTCATACAAGCGCTACGCAGGCGAGAGCACATCTGATTTAGGACCACCGTACTCAGCTACGATAAAGTTCATGAAGTTTTCAACCCCCTCGACATATGCAGCGGAGAATCTTGACGAAGTTATCAAGTCATGTCCATCATTGAACATACAAATTAGTTTTTCTACTAGATATTACAAAAAAAACATATATGCTTTTTATGAAGTCCGAGAAAAAAAAATACCTAGGTCGATGTCTAAAGCTATGGCAAGATATTTGAATGACGAGATCTAAATGTAACGAAATATATGTAAAGCTAATTTAGCAAACAGATTTGAGTGCTAAATTATGGCAGGCTGTTTCAGTAGTCAAGGAGGCCGAGCACACAGCCATCGAACTATCGAAGGCCATCGCAGCAACAAAGATCGAGTATAAAATGGTGTAGAGCTATTTCACCTAACAGTTGGCTACTAGACCATGGCAATCTCGTCACAATAAATATATGGCAGGATATTTTAGCAACTAATCGGCCTTGGCATGCCATCTCAGCTAAGCGATTGAGTGCGAGCGAGGCAAGGAAGCTTCTTAAGCGAGCATATTGACGATAAACTACTTGACAAGCAGTGAGATTAACAGCGTCTATCGGCTAACATTCGGCGCTACACCGACATGAGCAGAGCCTCGGTCTAGAATCGCGGCGTCTGAGGAGAAGCCTGACCACCGTGCGTCTCCACACGAGCGTCGCCCGGTGATGGCGGCGCTGACCGCCGTGCACCTCCACAAGAACGTAGCGGAAGGTGGCGGCGCGGCTAGAAGGGCGACAGTCTCTGAGAAGCGTCTTGTGGGGCGAGAGGATCGCCCGTGCGTCCCCTTGACGAACCACAGGCGCTGACGTATCGGCGTGGCGGGGAGGCGGCTTTGGCGGGCGAATGGAGTGGAGGGGGCGGGGGAGGGTTTGGGGAATATTTGGCGAAGGCGGTTGAATCGAATTTGGGGGATTTTTGTGTGGGGGAGGATTTTTGTAGCGGTGGGCGGGGAGTTTGGCGCATGGTCGGTTTCTCCAAGTGCAGTCCACGTGTCATTGAAGAGGCAAGCGAGCGGCGTTCCGTTCGCGTAAGCCGTGTGCAGGACGAGCGTGTGTGGGGTGCAATGCGACCGACGAAGTCTTTGTGAGTGTACGCCTTTTTCCTTTTAAAATAGGTGCTTCGCCCCTCAAAAAAATGTTGCTTCGCGATCCATCGATACTACTACTAGTAGTAATCCGGTAATCCCGACTAAAATGGCGCGGCGGGTCTTTTCCAGCGATATCTTTGGGAGGTTGGCTTAGTTGGGTTTTTAGATTTGTCTCGGTTCAATAAAAAGCAGAGTTGGTGATGATGGTGTGCCTGTCATCCTGGAATATAGGCCGTCCGATCTATATCTAATGGATAGGAAGGAAACTATGACAATTTACCCGCATTCCTCTCCACATTTGCAGATAAGGCTTTCCCTCGTTCATCCTTTTCTCCCACAAGATCTTGATCTTCCGTGCACTAGTACTCCTACAATATGTATATTATTGTGAAAGTTCATATACACCGGCCGAGATTAATGCAAACACGGCAGATTTTCATTACATTTCGGACTTTTATAGGACAAAAAATAAAAAAACCCGACCCTAAACCTATTCTCTGGCGGCAGAGCGTCCATGTCTGAAGCGGGGTTCAAGACCCGTGAAGTGAAGAGTGCGGTCTCCGGCGAGAAGTAGAAAAGCAGGATACAGAGCCGGCGGTTGGCACACCATGCCCTGCCGCCTCCCATGCCCTACTCATCCTCGGAGGAGTCCCCCGACCTCAGCGGTGCTGCGGACATTGGGCCGGCGGCAAGTAGGATAGCGTTCTTGGCGGTGCTCCCGTTGTCGGCCGCCAGCGTGGCCACCGCTTGTGCGGTCGCGCCCGCGACCAGCTACGCCGCTATTGCGTCGTGAGAGGCGACTTGAGCGAGGGCGGCGACCTCGAGCTTCATCCCCGAAGACAAGCTCTCCCACAGAGCATTCGCACTTGCGGTCATCGCGGATGTGGTGCGGTGGGAAGGGCGATGCGCTATGGTGTGGAGGTTAGCTGGGCGTTGCCGCTTTAAGTAAGCGCATTCCGGTGAGGCCAAGCGTCCGGGTGCGTTATTAAATCGCGGAGTTGGTTCCTCGGGCACGCGAGCCTCTTAACGACGACATACGAATGGGCGACATGAATGCGGGCAGGTGGCGCCCGGCTGGGAGCGCGCAGCGTGGCGTGAGGGCGAGGGCTTTGGTGTACGGGGTAGTCATTTGCGGTCGTGGCAACATTGGAGATGCCCTTTGCTCAAATCGATCCCGCATGTCATTGAAAAATCAAGGCGACCTGGCATAGTCTCAGGTCCGGATGATCACGATTAGCGGCGCTACACCACTCCAGCGGACACGTCGCGGCGCCCGATGCATCCTCGGCCAGGCCGGGTGTTGGGGTGTGTTTGGATTGTGGCCAAAGTGCACCTTACCAAAATTTGGTCATGACCCAAAGATTGGTCTTTGTTTGGATGGTTGCCATTTCTTTGGCATGCCAATGAACTCTAGCCAACTCTAGTTCATTTTTCTTGCCAATGTCGCCCAAATCATGGGCAACCAATACCTCAACCAAAATTTTGGCTACCCAATGCTTTGATGGGGCAACCTTGGGCACAAACCAAACATACCGTTGGTCGTGCCACAGCACTAACGCCACCCTCGGCACCTTTGAAACCGGCCGTGTCTATCGGCGATATGGCGTGTCGCTCACATGATCCCCGTGTCCAGAGGCGGTGCTAGAGCTGCGCCCCCTTGTTGGCCCCAATGACCCACATGAACGGTTGTCGGTGGCGAGGAGGTCGTGGGCCAGCTCCTCCATTGGACTAGTCTGCGCTATGTTGGTTTCCCTATTTTCCCGGTCATATTCGAGCGTCAGTGCTCCGCGTTGCGCATTAGGCCTTTCACTATGTAGGCCAAGCGAGACAACTTATTGTTTATTTGAGCCATTCAAGTGTAATCATGTGGCGTTTTCTTATTTCTCATTCCTCTCCAACCCTCTGCTCCATCGATCATGTAAGCCTTCGATCGAGTCCATCCTCCCGCATGCCTCATTTGAACATTCCACAGTATCATTCGCATGTACCCACCCTAGTCCTCTTTCAATAGATCTCCGGACCCGAGATGAAATCGAGAGGAGCAGTGGGGAACACGTGATACCTAAAGGCAGATTCAAAATTTTGAACCGGTGATCATAGCATCCGCAAATCATATATAAAGGGTATTCAATGTTAGTTTACGTTTTTGAGCGTACAATATACTCCCTCCTATCCTTTCTACTTTACATACTCCCTCCGTCTAGGTGAGTAAGTCATCTTAGGCTGTGCACCGTGACCAAGGAGGAGAGAAAAGCGAGAGACATTAATGTCTATTTGCTAATTAATAGTATTGCATGCAATGAACTAACCACTTGCATGTCGTTTTGATAGTCTCAAGTCATTAAAAGCATGCACACCCTCATCTCTTATTGGTTTATATGTCAAGAAACAAGAAAGCGAGGTAGAAGTTAATGCACAGCGCCCTAAGTGTTTTGGGATTATTTGGTTTTCGTAAGATGACTTACACACCTAGACGGAGGGAGTATAAGTTTTATGTGTAGTCAAAGTATCTCTACTATGATAAAAAAGGTATCAACATTCAACAACGCCCAATCAATATTGTTAGATTTGTACGTACTCCTAGATTTGTACTCGAGATGGTTTCCAATTTGACTATTGACAAGACTAATAGTACTCCTTTCACATAGGTGAGTAAGTCATCTTAGGATTTGCACCGTGACCAAGGAGGAGGGAAAAGCGAGAGACATTAATGTTTATTTGCTAATTAAGAGTATTGCATGCAATGAACTAACCACAACATGTCATGTTTGATAGTCTCGAGGTCATTAAAAGCATGCACACCCTCATCTCTTATTGGTTCATATGTCAAGAAACAAGAAAGCGAGGTAGAAGTTAATGCACGGCGCCTCGTGTTTTGGGATTATTTGGTTTTAGTAAGATGACTTACACACACACAGACGGAGGGAGTACATGAGATGTATAATGTGAAAATTATATCATTGGAAACTCCTTTCACATCTGAAATTGACCATATGCTTTGTGTAAGTTGCATGTCATATATTATTACTCTAACATTTGGTCAAAGTTAGCCTCGAAAAATGCATTAGACCACCTGTATGCTTTGTGTAAGTTGCATGTCATATATTATTACTCTAACATTTGTGTAAGTTGCATGTCATATATTATTACTCTAACATTTGGTCAAAGTAGTATAGTGGAAGTGGATCCTCGGCGTAGGTATCCCTGCCTTACCCTCCCTTTCGGTCACTTCTTTGGCGGACCCCATGCTTGCTAGGCCCGCATGTCGGTTACTCAATGGGTTTAGCCACGTCGAGAGGATCCTCATCCGTAGTATACTCCCTCTGTTTTTCTTTACTCTGCATAAAGCGGAGGGAGTGGTGGTATAATAAATGGCCAGGCGGGGAGGGAGGGGCGTCGGTTTGCTCTCAATTGCGGTCCCACAAGCAAGCGAAGGCAAGAAGCGCGTTCCATTCGGTGGCGGCGTGGAGGGTCAACGTGCGGGCTGCAGCGCTTGACGCGACAAGAGCGATGTACAGTCAAAACCGATTGACCGGTCGTCACGGAACCACTATTCACACCGGAACCTTCGCTGCTCGGCCTCGCCCGTACTGCCCTAAAACCACACCAAATCTCAGCCCATTCCCCCACCTTTTGATCCCTAGCCCGCATCAGCGTCCCCTAGTTCGCCGGAAAGCCATGGTGCACCGCAAGATCACTTACTACAAGATCTTTGGCCGGGCGCCAGCGCGAAATCGCGGCGGCGGTGGCGCCACTGAACCTCCGTTCCCAAGCTCGCTTTGCGGCGGGCCAATCCCGAGTTCTTTGGAGCCAAGCTACGGCGGGAGGAAGCCGATCCAATGTTCACTGCGGAGGTCGCGGCGCGAAGGCCTCCGATGGGTATGAGGCGATGGGCGTCTACTTGCCCGTGCGGCGTCAAAGTCCCCCATGGTGCGGAGTGGACCAGCGGTTCAACATGGCGATACTAAAGGAGGACCGGGAGGCGGAGGCTCAACTTCGACATGGGCCTTGCGCATGCTGCTTCCATCAAGGCTCTCCTGCGGCGGAACGGATGTCGTGGATGTGAACCGGCGGCGGAGGCTCAACTTGAGGCAGCGCGCGGATGCCGCTGCCATCGAGGCCCTCCTCTGAGCGGAACGGGCGTCACGGACATGAACCCGAGTAGCGGAGGCTCGACTCGGCGCGCGAGCGCGCGGATGCCGCTCTCGCCAGCGCCCTCTGCAGGCGGAATCGGAAGTCTGGACTTGAACCGGGCGGCGGAGGCTCGACTCGGCCTTGAAGCATGCGGATCTTCTTGCCATCGAGGCCCTCCTGCGAGTGGAACGGGCGTCCTCGACTTGAACCAGGGTGTGCTCTCGTCCGTGCAGGCGCCCGCCGCTCCGCTTGAGCGAGTAGGCTGGAGGCCGAGGACAACCACGGTCGCGGAGACACACGTCGGCAGCGACGGCTGGTTCGCGCCGGCAGCCAAAACGACAAGGCCATCTCCTTCCATGACGGTGATAGTTTTTCTTTATGTTGTTGTTTTATGGATCTTTTGCTGTGTAAAAACATACTATTTGTTATGCAAGTCACTGACTTGGGTCGATCTACCATTTCAGGCGGTTGGATGAATATCCTCGTCTCCTAACCCTTCTTTCCTTCTTCCTCACCTCTTCTTCTTCCCCAGCAGACCACACTTGCGGGCGTGCGGATACTCCCCAACATGCGGTTGGATAAACATACTCTATGAGCGAAAATTATGTGTCAGCGATAGGATGGCTGAGTTTGGTTTGTTCACATGCGACAACACGATGTCGGTGAGGGTGCGTTCCTTGGTTGGGTTTGCGGCATGTAGGCGGCTTGTGTGAGGTGCGGTTGATGCGACGCGGCATGCGAGGAGTGACCGTGTGAGGGTGCGGTCTGCGACCGCGAAAGCCGAGCGCAAGTGTACCTCCTTCTCATTTTGAAAACTTTAGGCAAGCTTGGCAAAAATGTGTGGCGAAGTTTGGCAATGCAAGGCCTAGACCCAAACAGGATAAGTACGTACGTACTAGGAGTACTAGTGTTAAAAAAGAAAGGTGGGGTTTTCCTTCGCGGGATTTAATCGATACAAATCCTCATTTCACGTGTCAATTAATGCGTGTTTTTTCTCAAAAGACCAAAGAGCTAACCATCTCACTCCTCATCGCTTGATTAATGCAGCGCCATGCAAACGAACCTTCTCACTTCCGCATGCATGCAGGGGATATTAATGTCCTTGGTTGCTAACCCCATCAATTTTGCCTCAATTAGTGTTAGGGGCCCTTTGCAAATTGTAATTTTGATATACTGGCCTTGTGTACAAAAAAAATGGAGGTAGTAACTATATTTGAATTCCTTGCCCATTGCGGTGACGTCGACGACTTCTTTTTGTGTGGTTTGGCGAAGTGCGTTCGACGGAGAACACCATTGAGGGAGACCACGATAAGTCGTTCACAAGTGCCGCCTGCAAGCCAGGAAAACCGCCTTATTTGCATCCAGGAAGTCCTTTACTAGTACTACTACTAGGAGTACTAGTGCGGTGAGATGGTTTCTCGAAGAAGATGATGAAGAAGCGGAGTCAGCTAAGAGTGAAATGATAGTTGCTTCGTCCATGCTTTGTGATTTGACGCCTCACTGCTTTGTGATTTGTGATAGAAGGGACAGGGGAGTAGACTACATGCTCTATCTTTGTACTACATGCGTCCAAGCATGGGAGAAAGAGGAGAGACATTGTATTTTCTATTCCTTCAATCAATCAATCAGAGAGCTTCGGTTCCATCTTTTTGGCTTTGGCAACACCGTCCACAATGGTTCCCATGATGCCAAAAGCTATTTTCACATTTGGCTACACATTGTGGATGCCCTTAACCGTACCACTTGGTTTTGCTCCTGTGTGCTATCTATACAAATCTCAATTATATTGATCTAAAAATTATAGAATCAAAGATTAGTAAAAAGGAGGTGATTTTGCCGCGCGGATGGTGGGGGAGGTTTCTTATTTTCGGAGGATGTTGTCCTGGTGGTTTGCTAACATGCGGTCCCACGTGTCAGTGCTTTACCAAACTGATCCGCGTCCCACATGAGGCAGAACAACGGCAAAAGCCACACGTGGTTAAGTTGAAGAAGATGAGGGAGAAGCGGGTTCAGCAACGAGTGAAATGATGGTTGCTTCGTCCCTCCAACTTCTTTTTTTAGCATTATTACTTCGTCCCTCCAACTTAACTGCGGGAAAGGTGCAGCTTTGTGATTTGGCCTCATTGCTCATTACTACGCCCGGCGCCATGGTAGGGTGCTTCACCCGGCTGCTACCTGCTTGTATTCGGTATGTACGTGGACCCGGTAACTTGATGTCCCACATGTCGTGAAAGGGACTAGAAGATTTATGAAAGCGAGTGCTCCACTCTTCTGACGGAGGAGTAGATGACCTGACGGCCCGGTGAACTGTCACTTATACTTTATAGTACTATAGTTTTGTTGTTTACTTACGATCCATCGATACAAGCAGCGATTAAACGAGGAAAGGCGGGATTTTTCCCTTGTAGATGATAATCTTGGCCATACATTTCAAAAGGCAATTCTAATGTATGCAAACTGAATAATTATAAGTAACAATATGATATCTAGTAAAACTAAAAACACATATGATTTATTGTGTTAGAGTGTAGTAGTAGTGATGTATTGCATAGTTGTTAGATGTAACATGCGAGCGTGTAGAGATGTAGTTTTGGAGGGCCTCTGAGAGAGAAAAGCGTATCTGGTCACCAAACTTCAGAATAAGATGATTACGGGTCACTATATCGTTTTGCGGTGATTATCCGGTCACTTGCTCACAATTCAAGCATCGGATTACGCTGTTGGTAGCCAAATAGTCTGCGTGGCGCCACGTTGACTAGTTAAATTGACCCACGTTCCTTGTGGGTCCCACCTGCCCGATTCGCATAGGGAAAAGGTCGAGATAAACACAAATTTACAGTAGCGACAAGGCTCCAACCCGTGCGCGGGAATCGCTGGTTGTGTATGTATCTGCAGCCGAGGGCCTGATGTGTGCGCATGCACGTGTAGGTTGAGCACTTGAGCGTGAGAGTGTGTGTTGGACGTGTGGTGTACTGGCGTGTGCATGCATGCGTGCGTGTGTGTGTGTGAGTGTTGCGTGCGTGCGTGGCTGCGTGTGTACGTGTGAGTGTTGCGTGCGTGCGTGGGTGCATGTGTTTGTGTGAGTGTTGTGTGGATGGAGTTCGTGTGCATGCGGGTGTGTGTGTATAATCACCACACCAGCTCCTATGTGTTAAAACAGACGGCTCAGCATACCAATACAAGGCCACCTTGTCCGCTGTGCCCGCGGTCATGACTTCGAACCACCGTCAAAATATTTTTTTGTCATTTGTTTTCATTCTTACAAGCAAGATGCCCGTGCGTTGCCGCATTAACATTAAGATGCATTTGTATGACTTGTTTATCTTGTGAGAGAAAAGGATGAGCGAGGAAGGCCTTATTTGCAAATGTGGAGAGGTGTGTGAGTACCTTTTTGCAAAATTACCATAGTTTCTTTCCTATCATGAGATATAAATCGGACGGCCTATATTGCGGGATGGCGGGCACACCATCATCACCAACTCTGTTTTTTATAAGAGTGTATTTTATGTATTTTATAATAGTGTAGATGTAGAGTAGATACAAGTCGGCAATTGGGCACGATGTTAGTGAGATAATGTGATGCAACACTAGAGGTGCCACGTGGAGGCGTTTAAGCTGATCAACTAGTCATGTCATGAGCAAATACAAAGTTGTACGGTGAGCCCATTGACTGTATAATAACCACTAAGCGTAAGCGGTGACCATAATGAGTGGATTATGAAGTACAATGTATGTATCGTGCTTTCGCTTCAAATACAATGATCGTCATTGCATATATCGCGAGAGAAAGATGAAACAGCGTGAATTTTACGGGGGCTTACTTTTAGAGGACACGGAGATAGTTTTATGTGCATACGTGAAAGGCGTCTGAGGGGTTTGCGATGGAGAGAGAGATGCTCTTCATTTCTCTTTATTATGACTAACTTTGTATATAGTATAAAAATATACAAATTCACGGTCTTGGAATAAATATCATTGTGGGCACCATGCAATGCAAATTAGCGTTAAATACTCCTCCATATAACTTTGTAATGTTGTATATATGTAGAAACTCTAAAATAATTTTTTGGCCACACTTTATTCAAAAGGAATGTTGTGTGCGAAATAAGCGTGAAGAGAGGGCTTTTTAGATCAATGGGAGTGCATTGATGTAACATGTGTGAATGTGTAGTTGATGCATTTGGCGGGGCCTAGAGAGGTATGTGTGTGTATTACGTGTTCGAGAGAGGCATGGATAGAGGGGCCGACGGCGTGGGAGAGATAGCACGAGAACTGAGAGTGGTCTAGAGAGATAGAGAGATGCACCTGACGTCACGACAAGAGATTCCATTCCCTTGAGTGTGTATATGCAAGGGGGGAGGGAATAGAGGCACCAGGAGAAATTTTCTATGTGTGTGGTGTTTGTGTTGGTATGTGTGGGTGTGAGATGATAATGAGACGTGGGGGCATAGGGTGTGTCACCGCGTGAGGTCCGATGGGTCGGTGAGGCCCTTTGTTCGGTTCCGTCCTGCGCCACATTGGTCGGCCCATGACACATTTAGGAAGACCCATGGATGACTAGTCGTACAAGACAAAGATATCAGAATTGTGAAGGACTCTGTGTCCACTGACAAAGCCGGCTAGCATTTCTAACCCTAGGTTCTTGGACTAAGGTAACCCCTTTATCTCTGATATTACTATTCATCCAACCTAACTTTAAGGGGCATCCTACAAAATGCTTTGCTAGAATCATTCTCGTCGATTAGGAAGAGAGGTGTGAGATAATGCGTGAGAGACAGGCGTAAAGATAATGTGCGTACATGAGACACGTAGCCAGGTCCATGTATATAGAAAGGGTCGATGAGGATTGTGCGTGTGTATGTTTGCGAGAGGAAGAGTGCTTGTGATAAAGTTAGTGAAAACAGTTGTAAATGGTTACGAGAGGGAGGGAGGGTTATATCTAGAGCATGTGTGCGAGAAAGACACCTCGGGAGAGAGTGTGTGAGCATGTGTGAGAGACCACCGATGGAGAGTGAAACTACACGTAAAAGACTGCTCTACACATTGATTAAAGATATAAATTGTATCCAAATATTAGGATGGGATCATGATATTTGCAATTAGCGTAAGGGCGGTCATTGATCCATCAGACATCTAGATTCTATCGAATTTGAGCATGTCTATGTTATTATTCGACACAATTGATCCACATAGTTAGTATTTTGAACTCCAGAGAATGCACCGCTTTAGCAATCGAATATAAACATGAGTTAAGTTCATGTTGTGTGTGTAAAGCACATTATACATACGAAAATTACACAATGGACATTTATAAATAGCTACCTATGAACTAGAATACATTTGAATTCAACCTAAGGTGGTTTAAAAAATTGAATTCAACATGAAGTCCATTCAATTATTTGAATTTGATATCATGGCATTTGTAAACCATACCTAAACTATGGGGGTACCAATCTTTGCTCTAATTTTGTACATAATAGCATATGTAGTCGTGTTCAAAATAGATTCAAATTTAGCTCCTCCATTCCAAAATAATCGTAGTTATAGGATTTTCAAGTGTCAAAATTTCAAAAGGAAGCGGATAATTTAATGAGGTTTTCAAACATACAAGGTCAAATATAACGTTGTCTATTTAGGTCAATCCTCATAGTTCAAGAGTACTCTAAGCGTGAATGCTTGTGTTTCAAAATTTCGAGCGAAGTGCCAAAGAGCCTCTACTACTTGAAAACGCGTGAGGCCAATGTTTAGTAGTACAAGGAAATTACTTTTCTAATAACTCCGACTGTGAAACCTACCGGCCCGGCGTCCAAAGGTCTAAACCGGGGTAGGTTTGTAGCTTCATCTAGGCATACGCAACCGCCTCCGGAAAACATTCATCTGAGAATGGCCGCCCTAAGCACACATGCTTGTGACGGCCGAAATCGCTCCCGCCCACGATTTGGGACACAGGATTACCATCCTACCCCGGCCCATGATGAGTCCGAAATTTAAGAGGGGCAAAGTTTGTGCTTTCCCAAAATTTCAAACAAGCGCGTCCCATCTTCTATTCAAAAAAGCCAAAAACAAGCGCGTCCCAGACCGAAACATGGTTCCCCCCACCCGTCTGATTCCCCATTCGTACTCCGTGGGCGCCAAAACTACCTCTCCACCAGCCGCGAAACCCCGGCGTCCTCCGTCCGCCACCCCATCCCACCCATCAACCGCCGCCCTCTCCATCACGCCGGAGCCGATACCCGGCGTAAATGCGTCCACTACAACATCAACCGCAACACCCTCGACGGCTAGTAGTTGAAGCCGAGGCCGAGCCGTCCGTACCTGAGCCAGTACAACCACGCCGTCCTATGCCTCACCGCTGCCGCTCCAACTTCGCCACCCTCCACCACACCGGAGTTGTTCCTGCTACGCCGTCCTTCGCCGCCTCGGATCTGCTTCCCCTCCGTCGACATACGGCCCTTTTAACCACAGTCAACAATTTGGCCATGGGTTCGTCCAAGCCTGCACCCTTGTAACATCGATTTCCCGGTAAAAAGAAGAAGATCGCGCGACATGTGGAGGTGACCACACCAGCAACCGAAGAAGGTACTCCTCTTCCCTTATTCGTGCAAATCTTACATCTCTGCTTGCAGTATTCATCCCTGAGAAGACACTAGTTGACCGCTTCTTCTTGATACTAGATGTTCCTAGTAACTTCGCGATGCACAAGGTTTCTCCTCATATACTATTTCACCTTAGCTAGAGGTCCGTCCCCACAATTTCAATTTCTGTCGGTGATTCCCAATTAGCAGGAAGCATTCCCGGCGTAATGTAGCTAATGCGACTATTACGCCGGGAAGCAAACTGTAGTGTTTATCTTAGGGCGTCTGCAGCCTAGAGCTCTGGCGCCCGATCTGGAGGTCGGCCGAGGATTAAAGGGATGGCTTGAGGCGCTGCCAAGCACGACGGTGGTGTGAGGTCGATGGGAGGGCAGGCGGCGGAGGCACGCAGTGCAGGCGGTGGTCATTTGGCGGTTCGAGAAAAGATCGTCAGCAGTGGTAGGGAGAGGTGAGACGAAGGCCATCTGCCCGTTCCTTAAAGATCGAGACGGTTCATTAAAAAATCGGTAGCCTATTTATTTTCGATCATTGTTATCTTAGATATGACCACATGTGGTGGTGTCTTTGGAGGAGTACCTGCATTTCCTGTGCTCATATATTACAAAATCATACGGAGTAGAATCTAAATTTGTTTGCCATGCAATGTTGTAGAGAAATCATATGTCTCCTGTCATTTATTTTTCAGCCACCTGCTATCTGCTACTTTTACAGTGCACTAGTTTTGCACACACTTCATCCATACTCTCGCTATTGTGTTTTTAGGCAATGGTATTTGAGTCTGCGAAAGGGAAGCAAAAAGAAAAGAGACAAGTCGTGCCGACTTTCTCTGGCGGCTAGGCGCGACCACGTTCTGACGCTTTAAAGGGTGCAGTGTCAGCAGATGGAGACGGTAAACGTTGCTCTGGAGTTGATGACCTCGCTAGCAATGAACCACCATCCCAGGTGCTTGCTTTAACTTCGCGGTGTCATATGTGGTTGCATGTTCCATATGGCCGAAGTCGGTCTTTATTAAGATAAGGAAAGATATTTTTTACATGAACCACCATCCCGTGAGCACTAGAAGACAAATAGCTAGTCAGGGCACTGGCCGAGCCAGTGACAAGCCCAGAAAAGACAAGCATCACCTAGAAGCCAACTAAAAAGCCGCGATGGTGGCGAAGCAGCCCGCCTCCCACCAGGCTCTCAGGTCCTAGATGATCATGTTCACCACTCCAGCTGGATGTCTAGCTTGTATTGCTTCCAATTTGGTTAAATTGCATCTGCTTAGCTTACACATTATACCTTTGAATATGACATGCCTTTCTATTTTTGTACATACTAGTACATCTGTGTATTAACCATGTTCTTACATCAAACTAATGTTCTTGTGTATCCCTCATCAATCACTTATGACGAGGCAGGCGGGCAAGGGGACTACTCCTCATTTAAAGAATGCAGCGTCAGCCTCCGACATGATTCTCAAGAAGCGAAATGCTAGATGAAGATAGTGAGCGTAGCTCTGTAGTTGATTACAGACATTTCCCCTACACTAGCATCGCAGTGCTTGCTCTAACTTGGCGGCGTGATATGTGGTTGCATGTTGCATATGGTGTCTAGATTGTAATTCTTCCAATCTGGTTAAAGCGCATGTGCTAGTCTGCTTAGCTTATACTCCTGTAAATGTGACATTATACTGTTAATGTGACATGCCTTCACATGTATTTAGTACATAGTACATACATCTATTAAGCATGTCCTTACATAAAACTATTTTTTTGTATCCGCATCAATCAATATGATGAGACACCTTTAGTATATGCAGGTCGATATTAGTTGCATCTTTCATATGATTTATAGCATGTCTTGCTTCTAATTTGTTGAAATTCCATTTATGATGGGGCGCTTTTAACTTGGCGAGGTCATATTGGTTGCATCTTTCATGTGGTGTCTAGCTTGCATTGCTTCTTATTTGCTGGAATGGTTTACCTTAGTTTACACAAGCAGGTTGTGAACATGCCATGCCGTCACTGTTTTTCGTACATATTCCATCCTGGTATCATGTGTTTGCCTTACATCAAAGTAGTGATTGTCGTTATCATGCATGAATGAGTTACGAAGAGAGAATTTTATTGCTTTTTCTTGTCGGTTTTACTTGACAATTCAAAATCGATAAAGCGGAAGGAAGTTAGCAAGGCAGCGGATAAAGGTGCTCCTTCAAGCGGAGGGCCTCTCTGATTTCTACTCCTCCACACCCCCAAGATGATTTCCAAGACAACACATGCATAGACACTCCAACAAAGTTGTGTTTATGATGAGCATGTCACCCCTAGTCTTGACATCCTTTGGTGCTCCCTCTAACTTGGCAACCTTTGTTATATGTGGTTGCATGTTATGTGTGATGTCTAGCTTGTATTGCTTCTAATTTTGTTGAATTCCATCTGCTTACTTTACACATTATACTTGAATAAGACACGTGTTCCTGTTTCTAGAACATACAATATCATCTGCTATCGCACCATGTTCTTACATCAAATTACTATTGTTGTGTAACCTCCAACAATCACTTATCATAAGACATGTTTGACTTGAGTGTGATATAGGTTACATCTCACATTCTTTTTCTAGCTTGTACTACTAATTTGTTGAAATGGCACTTATGGCGAGACAGTTTTAACTTGGTAGAGTGATATTCGTTGCATCTTCCATATGGTGTCTAGCTTTCATTGCTTCTAATTTGTTGAAATGCCTTCTCCTTAGTTTACACATCATAAGCTGTGAATATGCAATGCTTTGTGAATATGCAATGGCACTAATGACGAGAGACCTCTAACATGGTAGTGTGATGTTGTTTGCATCTTGCATATGATTTATTTCTTGTACTTCTTCACATTTGTTTAAACGCCATTTATCTTTGAGACAACATTAACTTGGCGGAAGCGATATTTGTAGCATCTTTCATATGGTGTCTACCTTCCATTGCATTGCTTCTAATTTGGTGA
Source organism: Aegilops bicornis (assembly GCA_021605145.1). Classification (NCBI taxonomy): domain Eukaryota; kingdom Viridiplantae; phylum Streptophyta; class Magnoliopsida; order Poales; family Poaceae; genus Aegilops; species Aegilops bicornis. The sequence goes on from JAHIAL010000053.1 coordinate 41,991, forward strand.
AATGTCTTCTTCTTAGTTTATACATCATAGTTCTGGTTATCTCTTCCGTCACATTTTTTCGTACATATTACATCCTCCTATCATGTGGTTGTCTAACATCAAAGTTCAGTTAAATGCGCATCACACATCAATTTGTTACGAAGAACTAAATTGTTATTCGTTTTTCTTGTCGACAACTTAACATGGCACGAGAGAAAGAGGAAGAAACACAGAATGGCGGGGAATGAGAAGCGGATGAATCCTGCAGATTCTGCTTTGGCGATGCGATGGTGCAATAGAAGGTGAAAGTCCAGCGGAAAATTCTACAAACACGACATCCCATGCTACGAGCTGCAAAAAAGCCAAGCGAAACAAATAGCTGCCACCAAACAAGCGAGAGACAACCCTAGTTCTTGCAACACCTACCACAGTACTACCGGTACACGACATACTCATGCGTCGGTGAGCTAGCAGCTCATTCCCAAGCTCCTTGCCACGACACTACTTCCCAAGCACTCTTGACACAAGGCGAGTTGGCAATATCGGATGAACCTTGTGAGCTTCAACAGCAAGAAGGTAGTTCTTTGTAGTCAAATTCTGATTGCATGCTTCTTTATATGTAGTCTCACAGTTTGATGTACACTAACACTTCCTATGTTCTTTGTTGGACTAGCACCTAGGCGCAAGAGGAAACAAACATCAGGATAATGCTCGATAGGTTAACTAAATCTAGAGGAGGAAGAATGGAGATCCGTTTTGAGGCGAGGTTAAAAAGGCCACGTGATGCTCTGAGTCGACCAAGTTAGTATCGGAGGCAGCGGTTGCCGTTAGGTGTCATGTCACGTATCCTCCCAACATGGATTCGATGCAGGAATGACAAAGACGAAACCCAGTTCAACACCTTCCTCGACCATTTATCTGTAAGTATGGTTATGTATGGAAACTAGTAATATCGTCTTGCTATGTCCAATACTTTCTAGGTTGCTGATAATCATATGAGGTTTGAGTTGGATAGCCAAGATGATGCAACCAGACAAGCTTGCACCCATGTTTTCAAGTCTGCTCTGCGACATTATCGGTATAACTTGAGGAAAACTCACTTTGAAGGCAAGGCTAACAGTGAACTTTCCCAAACATCTCCGATTGGAAAATATATCTAATGAAGGCTGGAGGGGCCTTGTTAAACACTGGTACGATCCAGTATCGGTACATTATATATATGTGATCGAGATCACATGTTGAAGTCCTATTGATGCATGTGCCACACAAATCTATCTTCTTGTAGGTGAATTGTTCAAAGAACAAGGCCAACCGTCTGAAACTGAAATTCAACAGGGCAGAGGATCTCGTAGCTATATTGCACCTTTGCGAGGCTCTTGTAATTAGCTTTGTTTCACTCTTTTCATTTGTACCATATTATCGGATCTATATTGGCGTGTTGAAATGCGGAGGAAAGCCCGCAAGGACCAAAAAGTACACAAGCAAATGTTGTGGAAATCTTCAAGGACATCACACCAAAGAAGAAGAAGGGCATGACTACACCGGTCAAAGCCCATTGTTGTAAGTCCTTAATCCTCATGCCTTTTAACTACTACTTACTCTGACTTGTGCCTTGAACTGCATGGTTTGCAGCCAATGTCTATTACTCTTTTCAATTTTATACACAATTGTCTTAGCGTATCATTGCACCTTACAAGGTTTAAAAGGGAGGAGTGATGTTCCTTTGATCTTGACCTGTAATCTAGTTCCGTCTTTGGACTTGCCCACACAACGTTACAATTGCATGTTTATGCATTCTCAGTTGTTTTGTGATATGAATGATTTCATACTATGCTTACCGTATTATAAACTTCGTCTCTTTATCCTTAGCCCTCAATACAATGTGAAGAAATAGACAATACATTAGCGATGGTATATGGTCATATGTTTGGAACCTGGTTTTATTATGTACTTTGCAATAAAATACAACTAATATTTTACATGGGTTCACCAAAATAAGTTACGTATATAGACCAAAAGCTATTTTGTTTGGTTTTGCTGCCTCCTTAATATCTTACGTTACGGTACTACTAATGTAAAACCTCAACTTTTCAGCGAGCTATGGTAAAAATGGTGGAACCACCACCTTATGAAGGTGGCGAGGCAACTATAACCGCAATGTCGGCTCTTGCTGCGGTGGGTCGATACATCCACTAACGGTGCCAAAAGCACGTTCTGCGTATCTTTGGGTTGGTTGTTAAGGCAATATTGTCCAAACTGCCTCATGATCAAGATATGCAAGCTCAAAGCAATGTTGTATATGCTCTCCAGACACAAGTCCATTCCCTAACAGAGGACCTTTGTGAAACAAGGAGAAACATTGCTCAATGTCGTCAAGATATGCATGGTTTTGAAACCAGACTATCAGAAATTTGCTATGTTGTTCAGGAGCCTAGGGGAAATGAAGGCGAGGGTTATGGTGCTCCATCGGACAATACAACATGAAAAGCGTAACGTCAGGTCAAATGAACCGAGCTTCTGAACTTCTGGTGGTGCATTTATCTTCTAGACTGTTAAGTTTTATGCCAACCTTCCTTTTGTTATATAGTTGTAATTTGTTTTGGTGCGATACAAAATTTATTCTTAATGTGCAACCACCGGCTGAAGAAAACAGCAAGCCATTTTTGTATAGTGTAGGGTGTTCCCTATATTTGCACTGGTGGCGATCTTTGATGCCGAGTGGATGTAATATGTGCAATCGCCTTAATAGCCTAGCGTTAGTTTCGACCTTATTTATTTCCTATTCTTCTTTTTCCCTGGTTTGCTAGTGGCGCAACTACCCATGGGCTATATCACGGCCGTAGGATCCATGGGTCTCCTACGGGCCGTCGATAAATTGGCTCTTTATGTCGGTGGGCCTCGGGCATCGGATAAATGGGTCTACATGGGCGTGTCAGGCGTAATTGGTATCGACCCAACCGCGGTATCGAGTGTTAACGGTAGTGGGGCTGCAAAAGCTTAATTCTGTCACAGGCATAACAGGTCGTTAATGGGCCAGAATACACTACGGGCTGGCTAGAAATGGGCCGACTCTTGCCATGGGCCGAATTTGGCCCATTAGGGTAACAGGCGATGTGAGAACGACTCTTGCCATGGGCGAATTTGGCCCATTTGGGGAACATGCGATGTGGGCCGACTCTTGCCATGGGCGAATTTGGCCCATTAGGGGAACAAGCGATGTGGGCGGAGTAATGTCGAGGGCGAAAAGGAACCCAAAAGCGTATGGGCCGTCGATAGGTGAAAGCTAACATGGTGGAAATGGCCCATGTAAATCACGGGCCGTTAACGGGTACAAAGAAAATTACTGTTCATTATGGGCTAGAGTCACCGTGGGCTGTAAAGGGTGAAAGATCTGAAAGGCCTCATATGGGCGAAAAGGCGTCGTGGGCCATACATGGGCGAAAGTGAAATGAAATTTGGTGTTATATTCGACGGCCCACATGACGTTGTTGGGCCGATTTCCTTTAGTGCCTAACGGGCCGTGAGTTAACGGGCCGTAAGTTAACGGGCCGTAAAATGGGCTATTTGCGAAGAGATCGTTAACAGGGTTTTCATGGGCCAGCCCGTTAACTTTTGACCAAGTCAAACGGTCCGGCTTTGTAAGCTAAATGGGCCAGTGGTGGGCCGTGGCACGTGTCGACATATCATAGGCGCCTATCTGACCCACTGACGAGGTAACACATGTTTCGTCCGGCCAATAAGAATTTTACACGTGGAAATTTCCCATTGGTCGGGGCTGTTAACGGGTTATCGGATCCAAAACCCGACCCGATAGCTTAACGGCATTCCGTTACGGTGGATGCCACGTGTCGGTCATCCTTGACGAAAGCACTTACGTGACGCGATTTATCGTCATGGAAGTGGACACTTCCGTGATGATAATTTTGGTAATGTCATGGAACATTTCTATGACAGCACAGGTATGACTATCTTGATTCTGTCATAAATTTGTCATGGATGTACATGCATGACAAAAAACGTGACCTACTGTGACAAACACATATCATCACGGAAGTGTATTTTTTTGTAGTGACTCCTCCTGCTGGTTGGGACCCACCTTGGTGGGAGGCTGACTTGTGGGCCTACTAAGTTGACGGGGACGGAGTGCTTTGTCAACTTAGTCAATATGAATGATTCTAGCTCCGGTGGTATGTCGATGTCCATCCAATGGTCGTAGTGCTTCTTCAACCTATGGTCTTCTTGCTCCGGCCGCCCAAACCCGGTAGCCGGTCGTGCCTCGTGCTCACACTGCCGTGGCCCGGCTCTTGACTGCGCGGAGGCCTCACCGCCCCCTACTACTCCCACCGCTGGCCAGGCCATCCATCTACTCACCCACACCCCCTGTTATTCTGCGCCAACGGCAGCCTCACACCGCAGCGAACTAGTGAACCCTCGTACTCCTCTACGCGTGGGCATCCACTGTCGCGTCTTCCATGGCTCCGCGTCGTCCCCTTCCTAGGCCTCGTCGTCGTCCACCGCCCTGGTGCTCTCGGCGCGGCATGGTCAACATGGTCAAGGAACAGCTTCCATCGGACATGGGTATGCGTGGAGAGGCGGCTGGGTCCACACGGCCGCAACAAGGAAGTGCCTCCTTATTATGCGCAAAATAAGTAGTCCTCCACCTGACAACGGGGACCCACCGGACGGGCCACCGTATTTCGCGAAAAAAAACATTTCCCCCTGACTGCTGGGACCCACTAGCTACATCTTCGCACGCTAGGAAGTGCGTCCGGGCAAAAAAACGATTCGCCCCCCTGACTGCTGGGACCCACGAGCTACATCTTCGCATGCAAGGAAGTGCTTGACAGTTGGGACCCACCTGATCAAAGCGTACATAGCGTTGTCATTCTGGTCGCGAATGCGTATGTACATACTGGTCGACGTAGAGGCGCGCACGTGTGGTAGTAGAGGCGCACACGTAGCATGTACACGTACGTACATCGGCCAGTGTGCAAGAAAGAAAATACGGCCATGTATGTACATACGGGCAGGGTCTCCAACGCCTACTCGCGCATACGTAGGGCCAGGGCTCATGTACATGGCTAGGTCGAAACGGAGAAACAGCGTCGTCGTCGTGTTCATGGGGAGCCAACCAGCTGGGTCGGAACGGAATGCGTCGTCGTGTTCATCTGGAGGGCTTGGACGGAACAGCCGATGGAAATGAGGCCTGGCGTACCCGCGGAAACGGAGAAGCGGCCTTGTGTTCGGCCGCCACGTTAAAACAGGCTCCTATTCATCGGGAGGGTGCAGCGTGCCGCCAAAGCGGAGTAAACGGACCTCCTATGGTCGAAATGGGGGTCCTGTTGATCGGAAGGGGTGTGGCGTACCACAAAACGGAGGAAACGGACTTGTGTTGGAGCGCTACGGTCGAAACGGGGGTCCTGTTCATCGGGAGGGGTGTGGCGTACCGCAAAATGGGACTCCACGGGATACTGTACATATCCACCGTCGACCCCCTCTGGCCTTCATGGGCTACTGTTCATCCACCGTCGACCTCCTCCATCCTCCACCTACGACTGTTCATCCACAGGCTCCTGTTCATCCAGCCTCCACCGCGCGCTACTCCACCAAGCTCTTTGTTCAACCAGCCACATCCCACGGGCTCCTGTTCAACCACCCCTCCACGGGCTACTGTTCATCCAGCCCTCCACCATCTATTGTTCATCCTGCCCTCGACGGGGTGGTCCTGTTCATCCTACCCTCCACGGGGTCCTGTTCATCCAGCCGCGACCGGCTCGAACGATCGGGGTCCTGTTCAACCACCCCCACCGGGAACTGTTCACCCAAACCCCCCAGCAACGCTCAATGTTCATCCAGAGGAAACGCCACGGGGTCCTGTTCCTCCACCCCCATCGGGAACTGTTCATCCAAACCCCCCAGAAACGCTCACTGTTCATCCAGAGGCATCATCGATCGGCTTGATTAGCGGCGATGGCGAAGGAATCGCTCGATCGGGTTCAGTTAACAGGAATCGATCGATCGCTCGGGTTCAGTAATGCGTAGCCTGCAGTGCAATCGCTCGGGTTCAGTTAGAGCCCAATGCCTCGCTCGGGTTCCGTTAGAGCCCAACGCCTCGCACCCAGGCGCGTGCGTGTACGAGAGAAACATGCATCGCTCGGCCCCGACCACCCACCGTAACCGGGAACACCCCGATATTTTCCTCGCCCTCGCTTCTACCATGGTTTTTTCCATCATGGACAGCCCAAAGAATGTCATGCAGCTGCGTCTCCGGCCCGCCCAGGACGAAAAGCCCATTTTCTGTCATGATTTTTTGTCATAGAAGTAGGACCCCACCACATCTATGATGATACCGTGTTTTGTCACAATTATCGTCATATAAGTGTCATAAGTATGACAGAAAATATTTTTGTTCGGCCCAAAATGTCATGGATGTGTGTTTTTTTGTAGTGGATGGACAAGACCCATCCGTTAGCTTAGCATGTTGATGGTTTGGTTTTATTGCTACTGCTTTCTTCATGACTTATACATGTTCCTATGACTATGAGATTATGCAACTCCCGAATACCGGAGGAACAGTTAGTGCGCTATCAAACGTCACAACGTAACTGGGTGATTATAAAGATGCTCTACAGGTGTCTCCAATGGTGTTTGTTGAGTTGGCATAAATTGAAATTAGGATTTGTCACTCCGTGTATCGGAGAGGTATCTCTGGGCCCTCTCGGTAATGCTCATCACTATAAGCCTTGCAAGCAATGTGACTAATGAGTTAGTTGAGGGATGCATTACGGAATGAATAAAAGACTTGCGATAGCAGATTGAACTAGGCATGAGGATACTGACGATCGAATCTCGGGCAAGTAACATACAGATGACAAAGGGAACAACGTATGTTGTTATGCGGTTTGACCGATAAAGATCTTCGTAGAATATGTAGGAGCCAATATGAGCATCCAGGTTCCACTATTGGTTATTGACCGGAGAGGTATCTCGGTCATGTCTACATAGTTCTTGAACCCGTAGGGTCCATACGCAACAACATTCGATGATGATTTGTATTATGAGTGTATGTGATTTGATGACCGAAGGTTGTTCGGAGTCCCGGATGAGATCACGGACATGACGAGGAGTCTCGAAATGGCCGAGAGAAAAAGATTGATATATTGGGCCATGTTACTCGGACACCGGAAGTGTTCCTGATGGTTTCGGGTAAAACGGAGTGCCGGAAGGGTTACCGGAACCCCTCGGGGGCACTAATGGGCCACCATGGGCCTTATTGGAGAGATAGGAGGGCAGCCAGGGCAGGCTGCACCCCTCCCCCCTTGCATTCCGTATTGGACAAGGGAAGGGGAGCGCCGCCCCTCTCTCCTACTCCCTCTCCCTCTCCTTCCTTCCCCCTCTCTTCCTTGTGGAGGAATCCTACTAGGACTAGTAGTCCTAGTAGGACTCCCCCTCCTTGGCCACGCCCCCTAGGGCCGGCCAGACTCCCCCTCCCTCCTTTATATATGTGGGGAGAGGGGCACCCTAGAACACACAAGTTGATCTTTTAGCCGTGTGCGGTGCCCCCCTCCACAGTTACACACCTCGTCATATCGTCGTAGTGCTTAGGCGAATCCCTACGCCGGTAACTTCATCATCACCCTCACCACGCCGTCGTGCTGACGGAACTCTCCCTCGGCCTCAACTAGATCAAAAGTTCGAGGGACGTCACCGAGCTGAACATGTGTTGATCGCGGAGGTGACGTGCATTCGGTACTTGGATCGATTGGATCGCGAAGACGTTCGACTACATCAACCGCGTTACTAAACGGTTCCGCTTTCGGTCTACGATGGTACGTGGACACACTCTCCCCGCTCGTTGCTATGCTTCTTCTAGATAGATCTTGCGTGACCGTACGTAATTTTTTTTGAAATACTACGTTCCCCAACATTATTGCCAACAACTCTTTGTGTTCTACTCGTGCATATCATCTACGCATAGACCTGGCTCGGATGCCACTATTGGGAAACGTAGCCTTCAATTTCAAAAAAATTCCTATGACCATGCAAGATCTATCTAGGAGATGCATAGCAACGAGAGGGAGAGGGTGTGTCCACGTACCCTCGTAGACCGAGAGCGGAAACGTTAGGTTAACGTGTTTGATGTAGTCGAACATCTTCATGATCCAAACGATCTAGTACCAAACATACGGCACCTCCGAGTTCAGCACACGATCAGCTCGATGACGTCCCTCGAACTCTTGATCCAGCAGAGGGTTGAGGGAGAGTTTCGTCAGCACGACGGCGTGGTGACGGTGATGGTGATGTGATCCGTGCAAGGCTTCACCTAAGCACTATGACGCTATGACCGGAGGAGTAAACTATGGAGGGGGGCACCACAAATGGTTAAGAGAATAACTATTGTGCTTTGGGGTGCCCCCTGCCCCCGTATATAAAGTAGGGGAGGAGGAGGCCGGCCACCAAGGGGCCTCCAAGGGGGGGAGTCCTACTAGGACTCCACTCCTAGTAGGATTCGCCCCCCTTTTTTCGTTTCTCATGGAGGGGAAGGAGGGAAGGGAGAGGGAAGAGGAGAAGGAAAGGGGAGGCGCCCCCTCCCCTAGTCCAATTCGGACTCCCTATGGGAGGGGGGCGCGGCCACCACTTGTGGGCTGCCTCCCCTCTCCCCTATGGCCCATGAAGGCCCATTACTTCCCCGGGGGGTTCCGGTAACCCCTCGGTTCTCCGATAAATATCCGAAACGTCCCGAAACCATTCCGGTGTCCGAATACCTTCGTCCAATATATCAAACTTTACCTCTCAACAATTTGGAGACTCCTCGTCGTGTCCATGATCTCAACCGGGACACCGAACAATCTTCGGTCACCAAAACACATAACTCATAATACAAATCATCATCGAACGTTAAGTGTGCGGACCCTACGGGTTCGAGAACTATGTAGACATGACCGAGACACATGTCCGGTCAATAACCAACAGCGGAACCTGGATGCTCATATTGGTTCCTACATATTCTACGAAGATCTTTATCGGTCAAACCGCAATGACAACATACGTCATTCCCCTTTGTCATCGGTATGTTACTTTCCCGAGATTCGATCATCGGTATCCTCATACCTAGTTCAATCTCGTTACCGGCAAGTCTCTTTACTCGTTCCGTAATGCATCATCCCGTAACTAACTCATTAGTCACATTGCTCGCAAGGTTTATAGTGATGTGCATTGCTGAGAGGGCCCAGAGATACCTCTCCGATACTCGAGTGACAAATCCTAATCTCGATCTATGCCAACCCAACAAACACCTTCGAGACACCAGAGCATCTTTATAATCACCCGATTCGTTGTGACGTTTGATAGCACACAAGGTGTTCCTCTGATATTCGGGAGTTGCATAATCTCATAGTCAGAGGAATATGTATAAGTCATGAAGAAAGCAATAGCAATAAAACTTAACGATCATTATGCTAAGCTAACAGCTGGGTCTTGTCCATCACATCATCCTCCTAATGATGGGATCCCGTTCATCAAATGACAACACATGTCTATGGTCAGGAAACTTAACCATATTTGATTAACGAGCTAGTCTAGTAGAGGCATACTAGGGACACTTTGTTTTGTCTATGTACTCACACATGTATCAAGTTTTCGGTTAATACAATTCTAGCATGAATAATAAACATTGATCATGATATAAGGAAATATAAATAACAACTTTATTATTGCCTCTAGGGCATATTTCCTTCAATTTTGACCCAGACGGCCTCCTCATATGGCCCTCAAACACCTGGGCTGACCAGCACCCTCATATCCAGCCCAAATATGGGGCGGATATGGGGGCGCCCGAGCACGCCCGCCACGTCGGACCTGGCCCACGTTGGCCCACCTGATCCCACATAAATTTCTCCCCATCCGCTTGCCGGACCAAACCCTAGCCACTTCACTCCCCTCCCCTCCACTCTCCTTCGGCACCCAAGCTCGTCTCCGGCTCCTTCCGGCCGTCTCCGACATGGCGGGCAGCGGATCTGAGTCCTTCACCTCTAGATCCGTCGATCCTGAGCTCATCCCACATAGCCCTGAGGAGGATATGGTCATCCGGCTTGCGCTCCGCCGCGCCCAGGAGGAGGCCCGTGCACGGCTGCACTCAAACTCCTTCCGCCGGGAATCCATTGTGTCCGCTCAAATGGCGCATGGATCTGGTGCTAGGCCGGCCCTAGTTGCCTCGCCGGAGGTCGTGTGGTCCGTCTGGTGTCTGAACGCCCTGGCGGACGCGCAACCCCTCTGTTGGCGTGCCGAGCATCGGGACACACTGATACATCCATTTTGCATCATGCTTTTATATCGATATTTATTGCATTATGGGCTGTTATTACACATTATGTCACAATACTTATGCCTTTTCTCTCTTATTTTACAAGGTTTACATGAAGAGGGAGAATGCGGCAAGCTGGAATTACAGGCTGGAAAGGAGCAAATATTAGAGACCTAATCTGCACAACTCCAAAAGTCCTGAAACTCCAGGAAAGTCAGTTTTGGAATATATCAAAAATATTGGGCGAAGAAAGCACCAGAGGAGGGCCACTCTGTGTCCACGAGGGTGGAGGGCGCGCCCCCTTGCCTCGTGGGCCACCTGGAAGCCCCTGATGCCCATCTTCTGGTATAAGGTTTCTTTTGCCCTGAAAAAATCATAAGTAAGCTTTTGGGATGAAGCGCCGCCGTCTCGAGGCGGAACCTGGGCAGAACCAATCTAGGGCTGCGGCGAAGCTATTCTGCCGGGGAAACATCCCTCCAGGAGGGGGAAATTGTCACCATCATCATCACCATCAATCCTCTCAGCGGGAGGGGGTCAATCTTCATTAACATCTTCACCAGCACCATCTCCTCTGAAACCCTAGTTCATCTCTTGTATCCAATCTTTGTCTCAAAACCTCATATTGGTACTTGTGGGTTGCTAGTAGTGTTGATTACTCCTTGTAGTTGATGCTAGTTGGTTTATTCGATGGAAGATCATATGTTCAGATCCTTTATGCACATTAATACCCCTCTGATTATGAACATGAATATGATTTGTGAGTAGTTACGTTTGTTCCTGAGGACATGGGAGAAGTCTTGTTATAAGTAGTCATGTGAATTTGGTATTCATTCGATATTTTGATGAGATGTATGTTGTCTTTCCTCTAGTGGTGTTATGTGAACGTCGACTACATGACACTTCACCATTATTTGGGCCTAGAGAAGGCATTGGGAAGTAATAAGTAGATGATGGGTTTCTAGAGTGACAGAAGCTTAAACCCTAGTTTATGTGTTGCTTCGTAAGGGGCTGATTTGGATCAATATGTTTAATGCTATGGTTAGGTTTACTGAGGGAGTCCCGGATTAGGGGTGTCCGGATAGCCGAACTATCACCGTTGGCCGGACTCCTGGACTATGAAGATACAAGATTGAAGACTTCGTCCCGTGTCCGGATGGGACTTTCCTTGGCGTGGAAGGCAAGCTTGGCGTCTGGATATGTAGATTTCCTACCATTGTAACCCGACTACGTAACCCTAACTCTATCCGGTGTCTATATAAACCGGAGGGTTTTAGTCCGTGGGGCGAAAAAAACAATCATACCATAGGCTAGCTTCTAGGGTTTAGCCTCTACGATCTCGTGGTAGATCTACTCTTGTACTACCCATATCATCAATATTAATCAAGCGGGGTAGGGTATTACCTCCATCGAGAGGGCCCGAACACAGGTAAAAACATCGTGTCCCTTGTCTCCTGTTACCATCCGCCTAGGCCTTGCGATTCGGGACCCCCTACCCGAGATCCACGGTTTTGACACCGACATTGGTGCTTTCATTGAGAGTTCCTACGTATGCGTCAGCCATAGGCCCGATGGCTCCTTCAATCATCAGCAACGACGCAGTCCAGGGTGAGACTTTTCTCCCCGGACAGATCTTCGTATTCGGCGGCTTTGCACTGCGGGCCAATTCACTTTGCCATCTGGAGCAGATTGAAAGCTACGCCCCTGGCCATCAGGTCAGATTTGGGAGTTTGAACTACACAGCCGACATCCGCGGAGACTTGATCTTCGAAGGATTCGAGCCACAGCCAAGCCGCCGCTTGTCTCAATGGGCACGATCTAGCTCGCCCGGCTGAGCGGTGCCACGGAGGCCGCACGGTGTCCGCTCCGACCCTTAGCTCGAGCCGACTCCCCGATCGAGGGCGAGTGGTTGGACACCGCCTCGGGGCTACGATCTCAACGGCGATTGAGCCAAACTCCATCCCCTGTCGCTGCGAAGACCGTGACTCCAAGGTGTCGGACTCCTCTCCGGGACTCCGAACCCCCACGCCCTGCCAATCGAATCCGATTGGGCGCCCGGTCATGGAGTTCACTGCCGCGGACATCTTTCAAAGACTCGCCCTTTGGCGACATCCTGAATTCACTAAAGTCTCTCTCTTTATTAGGAGAGCCTGGCGGACTACGGTCGGGAAGGTTGGGATGCGGACGACGAAGAAATTCAACGCCCACCCACCACCCACTTTCTAGCCAGCCGATGATTTAACCGACATGCTCGACTTCGACTCCAAAGACATCGACGGTATGGGCGGCGATCTTTGGAGAAGACCAAGACGGCGCCACGCAGGGCACGGAAGGCCACCTCGTCATATGACATATACATGATGGACATCCCAAAAGATGGGAATGGCGATGGAGCAGCGGAGGATGACCCTCCAAGAAACAACCCAGCGCCCGATGTCGGTGGCGCCGCTCTAAATCCCGCCACGGTAAAAATAGCGATTCCGCACGGAGACAATAATACCCGGACGGTGCGAAGACAACCCCCTCGGCCGGGACTCGGTAGCGAGGAGGAGGAGAAGCAAGTCCGCGCGATAGTGCGGCGAGAAAAGAGGTAGAGGGCGATAATTATCGCCCCCCTCGAAGGCGAGGCAAGCCTCGACGACGACGAATTCGTCGTGCCGAGGACCCCTTCGAACAAGAGCGTTTCAAAGCGCGGGCTTATGGCCACGGCAAGCAGCCTCAAGAAAAAGCAGCAGACTTAGAGCTGACCAAGACTTGCTAGGCGACGGATGGATCAAGTCCTTGCGGTAGAAGAGTATGAACTCGAGCGCCCCTCAAGAGATACCCCAACGCAGGCTGCTACCCCAATTAGAGGAAGCAGCACCCAAACCTACATCACCGGTAGCATGATGCGGCCGACCGCCACCCGTGGTCGCGACGAGAGGCCTCTAGACCCTCCATTCAAGCCGTACTCTGGCGTCGCTCGAAAAGTACCAAGGCACGGGAAAGCGCGCGGACCTGCGAGACATATTGGAGGACAAGGCAAGGCAAACAAGATCGATCTACGGATCGCGTGGGCGCCCCACGACACGTGACGATAACCTTTACGCCGGATACAGCAATTTCGGTCGGGCTGAACACAGTAGACAAAGCTCATTTGAGCTGCGTCGTGATATAGCTCAATACAGAGGCGCCGCACACCCACTATGCTTCACAGATGAAGTAATGGATCGTCAAATCCCCGAGGGTTTCAAACCCGTAAACATCGAATCATACGATGGCACAACAGATCCTGCGGTTTGGATCGAGGAATACCTCCTCCATATCCACATGGCCCACGGCGATGATCTACACGCCATCAAATACCTCCCACTCAAGCTTAAAGGACCAGCTCGGCATTGGCTTAACAGCTTCCCAGCAGAATCAATTGGTTGTTGGGAGGACCTGGAAGCCGCATTCCTTGATAACTTCCAGGGCACATATGTGCGACCACCAGACGCCGATGACCTCAGCCACATAATTCAGCAGCCAGAAGAATCGGCGGAACAATTACGGACACGGTTCCTAACCAAGAAAAATCAAATCGTTGACTGTCCGAATGCAGAGGCGCTAGCAGCCTTCAAACACAACATCCGCGACGAGTGGCTAGCCCGGCACCTAGGACAGGAAAAGCCAAAATCCATGGCAGCCCTCACCACACTCATGACCCGCTTTTGCGCGGGAGAGGACAGCTGGCTAGCTCGAAGCAACAACTTGGCCAAACACCCTGGTAGTTCGGATACCAAGGACAGCAACGGCAGGTCGCGTTGCAACAAGCATAAATGCCGCATTAACAGTGATAATGCTGAAGATACGACAGTAAATGCCGGATTCAGAGGCTCTAAACCCGGTCAGCGGAAGAAGCCATTCAAAAGAAATACCCAGGGCCCGTCCAACTTGGACCGAATAGTCGATCGCTTGCGCCAGATACATGGCACCCCCGAAAAACCAGCCAACCACACCAACAGGGATTGTTGGGTGTTCAAGCAAGCGAGCAAGCTAAGCAATCAAAGCAACGACAAGGGGCTGCATAGCGATGACGAGGAAGAACCCGACGCCCGAACAATAGAGGATGAAGGGCTTTCCCCACAAGTGCGGACGGTGAACATGATATCGCAACCCACATACCCAAAAGGGAGCGGAAGCGTGCACTAAGGGGCGTATATGCGATGGAGCCGATCGCCCCAGTTCAACCCATGGTCCTCCTGCCCGATCACATTTGATCGAAGGACCACCCACTAGCATCCGTCACGGCGGATTCGCCGCGTGGTTCTTGATCCAATCATCGGCCATTTCACCTCACTAGAGTCCCGATGGACGGCGGTAGCAACTGAACCTGCTCTATCAGGATACAGTGTGCAAAATGGGCATAGACCCCTCAAGGATTAAACCCACAAAGACGACCTTTAAAGGCGTCATACCGGGTGTAGAGGCCGATTTTACAGGCTCAGTTACACTCGAAGTGGTCTTCGGATCCCCAGATAACTTCCGAAGCGAAGAGTTAATCTTCGACATAGTCTCGTTCATAGCGGCTATCATGCCTTTGCTTGGACGAACCGCATTTGCAAAGTTCAATGCGGTGCCGCACTACGCATACCTCAAGCTCAAGATGCCAGGCCCTTGAGGAGTAATCACAGTCAATGGAAACACCGAACGCTCTCTCCGAACGGAGGAGCATACGGCGGCCCTCGCGGTGGAGGTGCAAGGCAGCCTCTCACAGCAATTCTCGAGTCCGGCCACTAAACGTCCGGACACTGTCAAGCATGACCGGAGTAACCTACAACAAGACCGCCTGGCACGATCCAAGCACGCGTAGCAATCCGGCCCCAATCCCAGCCCTCGCGAAATTGCGAAGCCAGTACTACGCGTACATAACTACGCTCTGGAGATACCATGGGCATAAGGGGAGGGGCACGACCACGGCACGCCCAGAATGTGGCTCAACCGCACTGTGGGCTCCCGATTGTGTCATTCTTTTCTTTTCTTCTTTTCTTACTTTCGGGACTCCGTTTTCCGGAAGTCCCTGTCCGGCACTAGAATTGCCGAACTCACGATGCAACAACCAGGGAAGCAGAAAGCTACGTCGAGTGTCCATGTGGTCTCTACTACGATCATTATACCTGTTTTACATACCATCCCGCAGCTTACCCCTGGAGGGGGACATGTTAAATAGTCCCATCCCTTGCTTATCGCACTATTTGTATCGCTCTGCTTCCATTGCAGTACCTTTTTGAATAACCAATATATAGCTCTTGCCTATTATTGCATTCTTTCCCATTATATATGTTCATTTATGACATTGTGCAACCGTACAATTTGGTACGGCCAATACACCAGGGGCTTAAGTACCCCAAAAGTATGGTGTGATAAGTCTGAACACTTTCACAAGTGCGGCACCCCGAACTTATAGCATTATATGCATCGGCTCCGAATCATGTCTTGGGTCAATAGTTGGGTTTGCCCGGCTCCCATGTGTTGGTACCTTACGTTACATTATATCGGTTAAGGTAGCGCTGGGAGAACCACTGCGATTGTGCCCGGTTGAGCTGGGTTGAGCACCTCGGTGGAAAGCTAAAACTGACCGTCATGATAAGGCGAGAGCGATCGCTGTTCGAGAGGTTTTTCCGGGTCCCTAAAGACTTATGCCGCTTAGGCGAGGAGTCGGCATTGTCCAGCCAAGGCGTGGATAGCGCCCCGAACTCGGTCTTCCGAATACTAGGGGCTTCGCCGAAATTTAAAATTATAGAATTCTATGGCTAAGTGAGAGTGTTCAAGCACTATAAGTCTGGTTGCCTTGTTCGTTGCGTTGAGCGCCTCCCTCGACGGACCCAAGAATGGGAACAAGAGCGCTCAAGTTTATTCCGAACACCCCAGCACTCGTGGCATGGGGGCTGAAATAACGACTTGCCATCTCTCAAATTTGATAAACGGCCGCCTGAAGGTAATATTTCAAATTAACAAGCGTTGCTTAGCGCATATGAACAAGTTTTCAGCGTACATGATAACAAATGCGAGTCTATTAAAAAATTACATCTTTGGAGCACTCATCCGCTATACGTCGGGCACCCTTCGTGACGCCCTCATAGTACATTTCGGGCTTGCGATGCTCCTTGCCCTTGGTGGCCCGTCCGTCACAAGCTTCTCGAAGATCCAGCTTGCCCCAAAGGCACTTTAGCACGGGCAAGGGCCCGACAGGCACCTTCAATGCAGACGGGCGCTTGATGACTTCAATCCATGGACAAAGGCGTCCACCACCGCCGCACTAGCCCAAAGTAGCTCCTGTGCATGGCTTCCAATGGCCACGGCCGAACTATGAGGCCCTTCATGGCCTGTTCGGCGACCTTGTGAGCTTCGACCAGCTGCTTCACTGGTCGCTCAGGGGCACAGACGTTCGCCTCAAAGATATCGAGACCAGAACACCTTCTCCGTCGAGCTCCTCCTTGGCGCGGTAGAACGCGGCAAAGATCGTATTACACCACGGGCAGATCTGTGAATGCTCTGGAGAGCTCGAATCCGGGTAAGAAATAGGTAATTCACTTTCACATGCTTGCTTTGCATAAAGAATGCCTTACCGCCGCTATCTTATTTAATGATTCAATCTCTTGGAGGGCTTTTTGGGCTTCGGCCTTAGTGGCTTTGGCACTGTCAAGAGCCGAGGCGAGCTCGGACTCTCGAGTCTTCGAGTCACGCTCCAAACTCTCGTGTTTTTCCACGAGCACGGAGCTCTTGCCGCAACTCCGCCACCCGCTCCTCCTGCTTCTCTCGCTCGGTGCGCTCCGCGGCCGCTTTGCTTTCGGCCGCGGACACCGCTTCCTTCAGGGTCGCCACCTCGTTCGTGGCCCATACAATACCCACGTTATTCCTGTTATTTTTTGCAACCGAATCCTTTCTATAAGGTATTTCTTTAATAAGGTATTGCTTACCTTCCCGGTCCTCGAGCTGCTTCTTGGCAAGGCCGAGCTCGTTCTCGGACCGCTCGAGGCTCTTCTTCAATGCATTGACCTCCATGATCGGTCTTGGCAGAGGTCAAGCGGCAGCCTGCATTCGCATATTGACATACTTATGTTAGAATCCTGCGTATATCTTTTTAGATCCTTAGTCCGGCTTTTCTTTCCGAACACCGAACTAAGCATCAGGGGCTATTGTCTATGCGGTAATACTTTTACATATTCTAAACTTACCTCAAAGTCTGTTAGAAGGCTGGTACATGCTTCAGTCAGCCCGCTCTTGGCGGACTGAACTTTCTGGATCACCACACTCATAACAGTGCGGTGCTCCTCGTTGATGGAGGCTCCTTTAAGTGCCTCCAGCAAGCTATCCGGTGCCTCCGGATGGACGGAGGTCACCAGCGTCGTAGTCTTACCCTTCTTACGAAGGGGCCGCTTGCGGACTTGGAACCTTGAAGGTTCCGATGCAGTCCGCACAGGGCCAGACTTAGAGCCCTCTAGGGTCTCGCCCCTTGGCGCCCGAGTCCGGGAGGTCGCCTTCTTGGCGCCTCGGGACCACCTCCTCTGGCTGGGCCCCTTTTGGGACTCCACCGCAGTGTCGTCGGCGACACGAGGAGAGGAGGCGGTCGGAAGTGAAGTACTATTCACATCCGACGAGCCCAGGGAGCCGCTCGACGAAGCGGCAAGCTCGTCCTTGGGTGGGCTACATGGTCATATTCGGCGTTAGAAGACACTATGCGACAAATAAAAAGTCATGAACTATTCCGGAGTCCGGACACTTACGATCTCGCCAGGAACTTGGCCCTTGGTGGCCACTCCTCCTTGTCGCTGTCGGCGTTGGTGGAGAAGTCCGGAGGAAGGGTCCTTCCTTTCTTGGACCCTCCGGCCTCCCCAGTCGGGGCGGCCTTCCTTTTCTTCTCTCCCCTGCTGGGGGAGAGGCTTCTTTTTCCTCCTCCTCTTCCTCAGAGGAGGATTCCGCCTCAGAGTTGTCGGGCGGTGAGTCCGACAGCACCTGGCGCCGGGAGCTCTTTCGAGTTCCCGTGGCCTTCTTCTTGGCCTTCTTCTCCGGCACCACGTGAGGTGCCAGAGCCAGCAGCCCCGTCAATCGGGCGTCCGCTGGGTCCTCTGGCAAAGGGGTCGGGCAGTTAATCTGTCCGGACGTCTTCAGCCGATCTGTCAAAGGTTAGGGAGTTTTGGATCCCGCATAGAGTCAAACTATGAAAAAAGAGTCCCATAAATGGTAAAATAACTTACCTCGCTGGCTTGATGCTGCGAGCTGAATCTGCGATCTTCGGTAGCGGATGTGGGAGCCTCGGCGCCCTTGAACAGCACCTTCCAGGCATCTTCGTACGTAGTGTCGAAGAGCCTTTTCAGAGTTGGGTGTCTGCGGATCGAACTCCCACAATTTGAAGGCCCGTTGTTGGCATGGGAGAATCCGGCGGATGAACATCACCTGGATTACGTTGACAAGCCTGAGATTCTTGTCCACCAGGTTTCGGACGCAGGTTTGGAGTCCGGACAGCTAGTCCGAATCCCCCCACGTCAGGCCCGTCTCTTTTCATGATGTGAGCCATGTGGGGAAGCCAGATCAGAATTCGGGGGCCGCCGCCCATCGAGAGTCGCGCGGCTCGGTGATATAGAACCACCCCGATTGCCACCCCTTTATGGTCTCCACAAAGGAGCCCTCGAGCCATAGGACTTTGGCCATCTTGCCAACCATGGCACCTCCGCACTCACTTGGCGGCCGCCCACTACCTTGACTTGACATTGAAGGTCTTCAGCCATAAGACGAAGTGGGGCTGGATGCAGAGGAAGGCCTCGCACACGACGATAAATGCCGAGATGTTGAGGATGAAGTTCGGGGCCAGATCGTGGAAATTCAGGTCGTAGTAGAACATGAGCCCCCGGAAAAATGGGTGAAGTGGGAAACCTAGTCCGCGGAGGAAGTGGGTGAGGAACACCACCCTCTCATGGGGCCCGGGGGTGGGAATGAGCTGCCCCTCGTCGGGTAGCCGGTGCGCGATGTTGCTGGACAAGTATCCGGCCTTCCGCAGCTTTTTGATGTGCCCCTCCGTGACGGAGGAGGCCATCCACCTGCCTCCCGCTCCGGACATAGTTGGAGAAGGTTGAGGTGGGATGTGCGGACTTGGTATTTGGAGCTCGAGTGCCGGAAATGGATGAGCAAAGGAGGAAGAAGGCGTGGGTGAAAAGGTGGATCCTTATCCCTTATATGGACGGACGAAGCTATGCGTCCCCGCCAACCTGGTAAAACTCGCTTATCTCCCAAGCGCCGTAATCAATGGCGCGGATGGGTTACCACGTCCGTATTGATGAGAATCCCGGAATAAGGGGGCACGATCTCCGCTTTGATAAGACGTGCCAAGGAAACCGCCTCGCTAAAACGCGCTAAGGTGGAACAGTAAAAAAATGATTTGTATGAAGGCCTAGCCGTGGTGTGATGTCACGCCGCGGAATACGTCAGCAGATCTGTGCAAAGGTTATTCTCTCTACGGTAGTATGTGGAACTTGTTTTGCAGAGCCGGACACTATCCTTGTGTTCAAAATCTTCTATGAAGTATTCGAAGAGGAACCCGCCTTGCAATGCCGAAGACAATATGCGCGCGGACTCGTCGTCATTGAAGCCTGGTTCGAGGGCTCTTGAGGAGTCCCGGATTAGGGGGTGTCCGGATAGCCGAACTATCACCGTTGGCCGGACTCCTGGACTATGAATATACAAGATTGAAGACTTTGTCCCGTGTCCGGATGGGACTTTCCTTGGTGTGGAAGGCAAGCTTGGCGATACGGATATGTAGATTTCCTACCATTGTAACCGACTCTATGTAACCCTAACCCTATCCGGTGTCTATATAAACCGGAGGGTTTTAGTCCGTAGGACAAAAAAAACAATCATACCATAGGCTAGCTTCTAGGGTTTAGCCTCTCTGATCTCGTGGTAGATCTACTCTTGTACTACCCATATCATCAATATTAATCAAGCAGGAGTAGGGTATTACCTCCATCGAGAGGGCCCGAACCTGGGTAAAAACATCGTGTCCCTTGTCTCCTGTTATCATCCGCCTAAACGCACAGTTCAGGACCCACTACCCGAGATCCGCCGGTTTTGACACCGACATTTACCTTAATTCTTCTTTCGTATTTGCGGATGCTTGCGAGAGGGGTCAATCATAAGTGGGATGCTTGTCCAAGGAAGGGCAGTACCCAAGCACTGGTCCACCCACATATCAAATTATCAAAGTAACGAACGTGAATCATATGAGCATGATGAAAACTAGCTTGACGATAATTCCCATGTGTCCTCAGGAGGGCTTTCCTTTATATATGAGTTTGTCCAGGCTTGTCCTTTGTTAGATAAAGGATTGGGCTACCTTGCTGCACCTTGTTTACTTTTGTTACTTATTACCCGTTATGAATAACCTTATCATAAAACTATCTGTTACCGATAATTTCAGTGCTTGCAGAGAATACCTTATTGAAAACCACTTGTCATTTCCTTCTACTCCTTGTTGGGTTCGACACTCTTACTTATCGAAAGGACTACGATAGATCCCCTATACTTGTGGGTCATCAAGAATCTTTTCTGGCGTCGTTGCGGGGGAGTGAAGCGCCTTTGGTAGGTGGAATTTGGTAAGGAAAAATTTATATAGTGTGCTGAAATTTACTGTCACTTGTTACTAGGGAAAATAATCCTTTGAGGGGCTTGTTTGGGGTATATTCACCCCGACCAAGACAGCAAAGAGTTGCTCCTCAACCTACTAAACCTACTGAAAATGTTTACTTTGAAATTCCTTCAGGTATGATAGAGAAACTGCTAGCTAATCCTTTTACAGGAGATGGAACATTACATCCCGATATGCACCTAATCTACGTGGTTGAAGTTTTTGGATTATTTAAGCTTGCAGGTATGCCTGAGGATGTTATCAAGAAGAAGGTCTTACCTTTATCTTTCAAGGGAAAGGCATTGACATGGTTTAGGCTATGTGATGATATTGGATCATGGAACTACAACCGATTGAAATTGGAATTTCATAAGAAGTTTTATCCTATGCATCTGGTTCATCGTGATCATAATTATATATATAATTTTTGGCCTACGAAGGAGAAAGTATCGCTCACGCTTGGGGGAGGCTTAAGTCAATGTTATATTCATGCCGCAATCATGAGCTCTTAAGAGAAATTATTATTCAAAAATTTTATGCTCGGCTTTCTCTCAATAATCGCTCCATGCTCGATACTTCTTGTACTGGTTCTTTTATGATGAAGACTATTGAATTCAGATGGGATTTATTGGAAAGAATTAAATGCAACTATGAAGATTGGGAACTCAACGAAGGTAAGGAGTCAGGTATGACACCTAAGTTTGATTGTGTTAAATCTTTTATGGATACCGATGCTTTTCGTGAATTTAGCACTAAATATGAACTTGACTCTGAGATAGTAGCTTCTTTCTGTGAATCATTTGCTACTCATGTTGATCTCCCTAAGGAGAAGTGGTTTAAATATCATTCTCCCATTGAAGTAAAAGTAGTTGAACCTATTAAAGTTGAAGAAAAGACTATCATTTATAATGTTGATCCTATTGTTCCTACCGCTTATATTGAGAAACCACCTTTCCCTGTTAGAATAAAGGATCATGCTAAAGCTTCAACTGTGGTTCATAAGAGTAATGCTAGAACATCTACACCCTCTGAGCAAATTAAAGTTGAGCCTAGTATTGCTATGGTTAAGGATCTCTTGGTTGATAACATTGATGGGCATGTTGTTTACTTCTGTAATGAAGCTGCTAGAATTGCTAGACCCGATACTAAAAATAAACATAGACCTGTTGTCGGCATGCCTGTTGTTTGTAGTAAAATATGAGATCATTGTTATCATGGCTTATGTGATATGGGTGCTAGTGCGAGTGCAATACCTCATTCCTTATACAAAGAAATTATGAATGATATTGCACCTGCTGAGATAGAAGATATTGATGTTACAATTAAGCTTGTCAATAGAGATACTATTTCACCAATTGGGATTGTTAGAGATGTTGAAGTATTGTGTGGGAATGTTAAATATCCTACTGATTTTCTTGTTCTTGGTTCCCCACAAGACGACTTTTGCCCCATTATATTTGGTAGACCCTTCTTGAATACTGTTAATGCTAGGATAGATTGCGAAAAGGATATTGTTACTGTTGGTTTATGGGATATGTCTCATGATTTTAATTTTGCTAAATTTTGTAGACAACCCCATGATAAACAATTGCCTAGTAAAGATGAAATTATTGGTCTTGCTTCTATTGCCGTGCCTCCTAATGATCCTTTAGAACAATATTCGCTAGACCATGAAAATGATATGTTTATGAATGAAAGAAGGGAAATAGATGAAGAATTCTTTAAACAGGGACCTATCTCGAAACACAACTTGCCTGTTGAAATTCTAGGGGATCCTCCTCCACCCAAGGGTGATCCCGTGTTTGAGCTTAAACCATTACCTGATACTCTTACAGATGCTTATCTTGATGAGAAAAAGATATATCCTGTTATTATTAGTGCTAACCTTTCAGAGCAGGAAGAAGAGAAATTATTGAAAACTCTAAAGAAGCACCGCGCTGCTATTGGATATACTCTTGATGATCTTAGGTGCATTAGTCCCACTCTATGCCGGCACAAAATAAAATTGGATAAAGACGCTAAACTGATTGTTGATCACCAACGACGGTTAAATCCTAAGATGAAAGAAGTGGTAAGAAATGAAATACTAAAGCTTCTGGAGGCAGGTATGATTTATCTTGTTGTTGATAGTCAGTGGGTAAGTCATGTCCATTGTGTCCCTAATAAGGGAGGCATTGCTATTGTTCCTAATGATAAAGACGAATTGATCCCACAAAGAATTGTTAGAGGTTATAGAATGGTAATTGATTTCTGCAAATTAAATAAAGCTACTAGAAAGAATCATTACCCTTTACCTTTTATAGATCAAATGCTAGAAAGATTATCCAAACATACACATTTTTGCTTTCTAGATGGTTATTCTGGTTTCTCTCAAATACATGTGTCTAAAGAGGATCAGGATAAGACCACTTTTACCTGCCCTTTCGGTACCTTTGCTTATAGACGTATGCATTTTGGTTTATGTAATGCACCTACTACCTTTCAAAGATGTATGACTGCTATATTATCTGACTTTTGTGAAAAGATTGTTGAGGTTTTCATGGATGATTTCTCCGTGTATGGAACTTCTTTTGATGATTTCTTAAGCAACCTTGACCGAGTCATGCAGAGATGTGAAGAAACTAATCTTGTCTTGAATTGGCAGAAGTGCCACTTTATGGTTAATGAAGGTATTGTCTTGGGGCATAAAATTTATGAAAGAGGTATTGAAGTTGATAAAGCCAAATTTGATGCTATTGAAAAGATGCCGTGTCCTAAGGACATCAAAGGTATAAGAAGTTTCATTGGTCATGCCAATTTTTATAAGAGGTTCATTAAAGACTTCTCTAAAATTTCTAGGCCTCTGACTAATCTCTTACAAAAAGATGTTCCTTTTGTATTTGATGATGATTGTGTAGAAGCATTTGAAATACTTAAGAAAGCCTTGACTTTCGCACCTATTGTTCAGCCACCTGATTGGAATTTACCCTTTGAAATTATGTGTGGTGCTAGTGATTATGATGTAGGTGTTGTTCTAGGACAAAGAGTCGATAAGAAATTAAATGTTATCCAATATGCTAGTAAAGCTCTAGACAGTGCCTTATATTGATTCCTGAAAAAGAATTTTTAGCAGTTGTATTTGCTTGTGATAAGTTCAGACCTTATATTGTTGATTCCAAAGTAATTATTCACACTGATCATGCTGCTATTAAATATCTTACGGAAAAGAAAGATGCTAAAACTAGACTTATTAGATGGGTTCTCTTGATAGAAGAATATGATTTGCATATTATTGATAGAAAGAGAGCTGAGAACCCCGTTGCAGACAACTTGTCTAGGTTAGAGAATGTTGTTGATGACCCACTAGCCATTGATGACAGCTTTCCTGATGAACAATTAGCTGTCATAAATGCTTCTCGTACTGCTCCATGGTATGCTGATTATGCTAATTTCATTGTTGCTAAATTTATACCACCTAGTTTCACATAACAGCAAAAGAAAATGTTTTTCTATGATTTAAGACATTACTTCTGGGATGACCCACACCTTTATAAAGAAGGAGTAGATGGTGTTATT
This sequence comes from Aegilops bicornis, assembly GCA_021605145.1. NCBI lineage: Eukaryota > Viridiplantae > Streptophyta > Magnoliopsida > Poales > Poaceae > Aegilops > Aegilops bicornis. The sequence goes on from JAHIAL010000053.1 coordinate 66,467, forward strand.
AGGCGTTGTGTACCTGAGCATGAACAAGAACAGATCCTACGCAAGTGTCACTCCGAGTCTTATGGAGGACACCACGCTGGAGATAGAACTGCACATAAGGTATTGCAATCCGGTTTTTATTGGCCTACTCTCTTCAAAGATGCCTGTAAGTTTTTCTTGTCTTGCGATGAATGTCAAAGAATTGGTAATATTAGTAGACGTCAAGAAATGCCTATGAACTATTCACTTGTTATTGAACCATTTGATGTTTGGGGCTTTGATTATATGGGACCGTTTCCTTCCTCTAATGGGTATACACATATTTTAGTTGATGTTGATTACGTTGCTAAGTGGGTAGAAGCTATTCCAACTAGTAGTGCTGATCATAATACCTCTATTAAGATGCTTAAAGAAGTTATTTTTCCGAGGTTTAGAGTCCCTAGATACTTAATGACTGATGGTGGTTCACATTTTATTCATGGTGCTTTTCGTAAAATGCTTGTTAAGTATGATGTTAATCATAAAATTGCATCTCCATACCACCCACAATCTAGTGGTCAAGTAGAACTAAGTAATATAGAAATTAAATTAGTTTTGCAAAAGAGTGTTAATAGATCTAGAAAGAATTGGTCCAAGGAACTTGATGATGCATTATGGGCCTATAGAACTGCATATAAAAATCATATGGGTATCTCTCTGTATAAAATGGTTTATGGAAAAGCATGTCACTTACCTCTCGAACTAGAACATAAGGCATATTGGGCCATTAAAGAGCTCAATTATGATTCCAAACTTGCAGTTGAGAATAGACTATTTGACATTAGCTCACTTGATGAGTGGAGAACCGAGGCCTATGAGAATGCCAAACTGTTTAAAAGTTAATAGATGGCATGACAAAAGGATACAAAAGCGTGAGTTTAATGTAGATGATTATGTTTTGTTATACAGCTCTCGTTTAAGATTTTTTTGTAGGAAAAATCCTCTATGATGGGAAGGTCCTTACGTTATTGAGGAGGTCTATCATTCCGGTGCCATAAAAATCAACAACTTCGAAGGCACAAATACAAAGGTGGTGAACGGTCAAAGAATCAAACATTGAAACCGTAACCCCGGAGGAGTACATAAGGGACAATTTCCAAAATGTTTTAGACTCCAAAAAGGAATAGGTATGTGGTACTAAGTAAATCGACTCGAAACAGTTCCAATAGCAATTTTTCTCCGTTTTGGAATATTTAAGAAAATAGGAAAATAATAAGTAGTCCGGGAAGGACACGAGGCATCCACGAGGGTGGAGGGCGCGCCCTACCCCCCCTGGGCGCGCCCCCTGCCTCGTGGGCACCTCGTGTGCCCTCTGGACTCTGTTTTCTTGCACAATACTTCTTTTGGTCGGTAAAAAATCATTATATAGTCTCCCGAAGGTTTTGACCACCGTACCACGCAAATATCTCCTGCTTTTGTTCCAAGCTGTTTTTCTAATAGATCTAGATCACCATGACGTCTTCGAGTGCCCCCAAGGACAAGTTTTTCGAGAAGTTCATCAACCCCTACCTCACGGAGGTGCTGCAACACCCTCAAACCATTGAGATGCGTGAGGGGGTGCTGCACATCAGCGATGTTGAGGGACCAAGGAGGACCGGAAGCGTGGAGAGAAGACTCGAAGCAATGGAGCAACAAGTTTTCAAGTGACAGGGGATGGTGGAACGCGGAATCAACACCAAACACATGATGATCGCGGAGTTCACCAACAACCACAAGTTGGATGCCAAGAACATTGGGGAGACCATCTTCAAGCTTCACGAGAAAATCGAGCACCTCCAAGCCCAGATCTATGACCTGCAAAACCAAAACTGTGAGTATGAATATAGATTCAAGAGGATGAGTTTGGCTGCAGATGAGGATCCCGGAGACTCGATCATCCTTCTATGATGGTGAGCCTATGCCCTGGAAGATGGACGAGAAGCCTACATCATCAACAACTCCATCATCACCACCTCCGAAGAAAGAGACATAAATACATGGGTATGGGCACTCCCCTTGGCAACTCCCAAGCTTGGGGTGGTGCCCCGGTATCGTATCACCATCACACTCCTATCTTTACTGTTTTTCTTAGTTCGATCCTTTGGTAATATCTTGATCTAGTAGAATAAAGTTTTAGTATGATCTAGTTTTGAGTTTCGCTTTATGATCCTTCTAGGTAATCGAGTCCGTGAGCCATATATAATAAAGATTAGTTTTGAGTCGAGGGCTTTGCTATCTTGCTATGATCTTGAGGGAATAAAAGAAAGAATAAAAACAAATAAAAAGATCATATTGATCTTAGGGAGAGTAATGACTTCACATATAAAGAGTATGATGAATAAAAGTTGTTGAGAGTTGACAAACATAGTTTTGGGCATCGTTGCAATTAATAGGAAGTAATAAAGAAAGAGAGATTTTCACATGTAAATATACTATCTTGGACATCTTTTATGATTGTGAGCACTCACTAAAATATGACATGCTAAAAAGTTGATGTTGGACAAAGAACACAACGTAATGGGTTATGTTTTCTTATATCCGAAATAAATTATATTGTCATGGATCATCCAACATGTTGAGCTTGCCTTTCCCTCTCATGCTAGCCAAATTCTTTGCACCAAGTAGAGATACTACTTGTGCTTCGAAATACCCTTAAACCCAGTTTTGCCATGAGAGTCCACAATATCTACCTATGGATTGAGTAAGAACCTTCAAGTAAGTTGTTATTGCTGCAAGCAATAAAAATTGCTCTCTAAATATGTATGATCTATTAGTGTGGAGAAAATAAGCTTTATACGATCTTGTGATATGGAAGAAATAAAAGCGACGGACTACATAATAAAGGTCCTTATCATAAGTGGCAATATAAAGTGACGTTCTTTTGCATTAAGATTTTGTGCATCCAACCATAAAAGCACATGACAACCTCTGCTTCCCTCTGCGAAGGACCTATCTTTTATTTTTGTCTTATACCTTATATAAGAGTCATGGTGATCTTCACCTTTCCTTTTTAGACTTTATCCTTTGGCAAGCACTATGTGTTGGAAAGATCTTGATATATATATATATATATATATATATATATATATATATATATATATATATATATATATATATATATAGACACACACACACATCAGGCTATTACATTACGCAATGTAATATTATTCTGATACCCTACTTGAACTGCTGAATTTAAACAATTGTACCGATCTTTGTCATTTTATTGTCTTGATCTTTTTATTAAAAGAGTAAAGAGCCCCTCCCGTCGGCCACTCCGGCCGTCGACCGAGCTCTTGGCGACGCGCCCAAGATCCCCGGCTGCTCCAATGATTTCATGCTCAGACGCCACCCTCTCACTCATCCTCCTCCTCCCCACCTCTCCCGAGCAGGTGGGCCGGTCGGCCCAGTTCCCGATTCCGAGCCCGTGGCCGGGTGGCAGCGGATCCCGATTCTGGTCGGGCGTGTGACCACTGAAGCACGAGGAGCAGCAACGAGCCTCGCGCTCGGGCGCTCGACAACCCTGCCCAAGGTTAGACCCAGCCCGTCTCCTCCTGCCGCCTCCCTCGCGGTGCTATGCTCTGCCGCAGCTTCTTTTGATCGCGTGGCGGGCGGGCGGGCGGTCGTGGAGCAGTCTGGCGCGGTCGATTAAATCTGCCGATGGATTCATTGGCTGCCGTCTGGGTTCCATCCATGGGTGATTTGCCCGGTGGTGGTAGGCGGCGGCCGGAGGAGTGGCGCCAGGAGATCGGCGGCTTTGGATTTGGGAACTAGCAATGCGCCATGGCTCTGCTTCTTGGTGGAGAGCACGCCAGTTGAGTAGTCGATGTTGGGCGCTGCCATGTCGTCGACTAAGAGAGCTGGGAGTTCCTTTTAGCTACACCGTCTTCTTATTAACGCAACAACTCATGTGCGTCGTGTAGATGAATGTCGACAATTTGAAGAAGATGGCCGGTGTTTTGACTTTTGATCTGACGAAGTGTTTCCGCTTTCAGCATGTTACCTATTCTACAGTCTCTGAGATATCCATTTTACCTGTGTAAGTCGTTTGTTTCAGGCCTAAAATGTCTCCTCGGAATGAATAGTTTGTGCCACTGTGAACCATTCTATCATGTACAAGTTTTTGCCCCAGCCCACCCTGCGGTGATGTACTCAATATTAATCCTAAGAAGTTGGTCTTTTGGTACTCCCCAAGGTGCTACATATGTACTCACTATGGCGATGTATTTGTACTGCCCAAACACATATGCACGAGCCGAAAATAAGCATTTAGAAAAAAGGAATAGTGCTCATTGGAATAGGGACAAAGACCTCTGAGCAAAAGAGTACTCGTACTAATCTACGTGTGTGTTTGTCTTGAGGAGGTATTTTTCACAGAGTAATTTTGAATAGTTCGAAAAGTACTTGGCGATGTCTGTATGGGTTTGTCTTGAGTGTGTTTTCGCAGACTAGACTTTACTTTTTTTTGGTACGGCCTTTCCTCGCAACTTTTCAATGGTTTACGGTATCATCGTCCCCGAACTTGCATGTTTATATCATTGAACTGCATTTTTTTTCAAAAAGAGGAATGTTTTGTGTGTTTCTTTTTTTTAACTCAACAATTTTTTGCAGCAATGTTTCTTTACTTCTCTCATTTTTACTAAAAAGCGAGTACTAGTACTGATTTATGTGTGTGTCCGTCTTGATTTATTTTTCATTGAGTGATTTTGAATTGTTACGGAAGAAGAGTACTTGAAGTGATATCCGTATGGGGTTGTCTTGGCGTGTTTTCATAGACTAGACTTTACTCTATTTTTTTACTGAAAATTGTTTCATCATTTGTTCATAAGCGATAGTACGAAGTAAGATATATGTGGATTTGTCTTGAGCATTTGTTTCATCATTTGTTTGCAAATGATGCATTTATTCATCATTTGTTTGCAAATGATAGTACGAACGGAGCTTTGTTCATCTTTTGTACTGAGCATTCTCGTCACAGTGTGAGGATCTCCGACTTTATGTTGTTTTGTTCTGTGAACTTCCACAAAATTTTATTGGTAAATCACCCATGTTCTTCTTTTTTTTTTTTGCTAATTTTTTGTCCTCTGAACTTATGACCTCTAGAGGTTGTACTGATATGAATCGTTTTCCTGAACCGCTACAATTTTTTGTGTATTGAATCACTGTATAACTTAGAACCAAATTGTTTTGTAAACATACATTTTAACTTTTTCTATATGTACATTGAATTTTGGGGAGAGTAGCAATAGTTATATATACTTTTGGATAGTGATACATGAACTTCTTGGTAAATTGAAGAATGTACTGGACGGTAATATGCCCTCTCGAGAGTATACTGATGTGAATCCTTTTGAACTTGCTTTGGACGGTAATACATGCCCACTCGAGTTTGTACTGATGTGAATCCTTTCAAACTTGCGTGGTTTATTTTTCGAACTTGCCCGGCAGTATTGCAAGAACTTTCCCTGTACAAGATTTTTTTCTCTATACTTGTTCATCAACCCAAAAGACAGTAGGGTCGAGAGAGCATTACAGCGACAAACAGAATTAATTTTTTCTAGTTTTGGGTTGCACCGAGGAAAATGAATCATACAAAATCTTGATAGAAAATCATACTTTTTTCTCACAAAACCAAACCTCTAAACCTTCCTACAATAATTCTTTGAACTTGCACACGTAGTTGAATTGAACTTTTCAACATTGGATCCCCTAATGTCATAGCAGTTCCCTCTTATAATTTTTTGCTAATTGATATGTACTGAGGAACTGATGTAGGTCCTTTTATTGAACTTTCTACTTGCTATTCTAAGGTCCAAACTGATGCATGTCCTTTTGTTGAACTTCTACTTGCTATTCCAAGGTCTTTTAATAAAAACTTACGAAAGAAAATAGAGATGCGGTGGTGTGGCAGCACCGTGCAGCATGAGATCTTTCTGGAGAAGCAACACTGCAGCTTGTGAGCACCATTTGGATGCAGCAGCCACGCCCGATCCACAGTCGCCGTTGTGGTTGGTGGCCATGGCGGCTCATATGGGCGTTGGTCGCAGCGGCAAGCGTCTTGAGCGTGGGCCTTGATGGCTTGTGCACCGGCATGTCGTGCCAATCACATATATGTGTTTGTGTAAGTACTTGTTTTAGGCCATCCTGAAAATTGTGTAGATAAAAAGAAATTGGTAAGAAATACACCATATGTTGTAAGCTGTTGATTACAACTTTACAAGTATATGGGGCTGAAACATGGTGAAAACATCTGTTCCATATCTTTATCGATAATATGGTGCGATACTAAATTGTCATCATAAGGAACTAGCATGTCTAATTTCCCACTTGAAATTATGTATGAGAGGTCTTGATTGATGAATAGAATCGATGCGTGATGACTTCCCTGTTTAGTTCAAAAGTCATATTCGTAACGTGGAATTTCCCATAATTTTTGTGCAAGAGTTATTGAAACTTCGTGTTCGGCCAGGCCAAAGGAGGATTTAAATGCCCCGCAAAAAAGGATTTAAACAGCGAGTCACTTTGCCCAAATAATGAATGGAACAACTGCACCATATTCATTCCTCTGTAGCAAGCTGTTGTATGATATCAATCGTAACAAGGGAGAGAAAATCAACACGTACTCTTCTACTTTGATAGGGATGGGGCTATACCAAAGAACTTTCAGTAAAATGCAGATACTTGTAACTGTTAATTTTTCTGAAAGAAATGGGTATTAGCACCATAAACCTGATGTATTTCTAAAAATGATTAATCTTCAACTAACCGCTCAATGACAAGTGAACTTACAGGGGTATGCACTATCTGATTTAGACGTTTGCCAACTTCACCATCATTTTTATTGAGAATTGTCAACAAGATCGACTGTTATCTCCGCTCCATACAGGCAACATGTGGAACCTATCAGCCTCGTGAGCAACATGTGTAACCTATCGAGGTTATCCTGATCCTGCACCATTACCAACAAAAAGCATCAATAAATAGGCGAACTCTTCAAGAGAAGCAACATACACATCTGTACTAACCATCCCAGATATACCACTCCTATTTATTTATACAAGGAGAGTAGCAAGAGTTGTACTTTTGGTGTAAGCATACATGAGCAGGGCTTGCGGGGAGGCCGCGTGAGGAACTGGTTGAGGACGACCTCACTAATGTTTGTGTTGCTACCGTTGTGGCAAAAGGGCAACGACACATGTTGGTTGCAGGAGCTGGACTGACCACCTAGGCATCACATCAAAGTAATTAGCAAGATTAACAACTACTTTTTACAAGAATTGGCCAGCAATTAAAAGGGTGAGAAATAATAGTTCTAGTAATTATAATTTCCAAACACTAGTAGCAACCACTGTTTTTGGTTCAATTTCTTATGAATAAAAACACTCAGGTGGACACACAAAATCATGATAAAAATAGTGGCAGCAAGAAGCAATCAGAAGTGAATATGCAGTAGTGCTATAATGGAATATTAGTCAGAATCAAAGTTCAGATAACTATGGCATACACATCATACAATATTTTTGAACTTACATAATCCTGAAACAGGAACTTCATTTTTCAAAAAATTAGCAATCATGAATGCACTAGCGATGTAATTGAATTTTTTAGGCCATAGTAATTGAACTTCAAGCAAATTTCTTTATAAAACATTTTGTTTTTTTCCATTTGCACAATAATTATGTCCTTGTCAGTACGACTCATCAGAATTGTAGAACAACATCCTTGTCGGTCTGACTCATCGATTACTAGTGCTCTTTTTCCAAAAAATGTGTTAGAATAGAAGCATTTTTTTATATGGATGTTACTTTTAATATTAAGAATATTCTTGATCAGTACTAGTATTTTATGTAAGTCGTCTTGATCGATCTTGCTACTTGTCGTCTTTGAGCACTAGTATCTTGATCTAGCTAACACGGAGAATTTTTTCGTCTAGTGGACTTCTAACATTACATTAGAAAAAGCGAGCTACAAAATAAACAACTAGATTAGAATAGAAGCATTGGCTTGTATTAGAAATGATGAGCTACGAAATAAACAACCAGATGGGAGTTTGTTTCAAGTCAGTTTTGCTATTTTTGAATTTGCATGCTGCACTATAGGACTGCTACTGGTTTGCATGTTGGACTTGAGTAGTTTTAAATTGTTTGCATAGTTTACTGCTGAAATCTTCACTACTTGAAAACTCTTGCCAGACTAGGCACCCCCAAACAATTATCAAATACATACTAGACTATTAGACCTACGGTAGCAGCCTAATGCAATTACATAATCATCAAATTAATGTACAAGTTGCAAACAATTATCAAATGCCAAGCTACTGTGTGTACACTTCTTTCCCTAAAATATATAAAAAAACACAAAATCTTCTATGGAACAGAGGGGAGTTTTTTTTGTAACATGGTATAAATGCTTGCTTAAACATATGTTGCCCATCCTCAGGTAATTGGATTAGCGATATGTTTTGTTATGGGGGTTTGCATATGGATGAACTGACTAACCCATTTTTCTTGTACTGAAGCTTGTTTTCAAAAATTTGCAAACACATAAACAGTAGCAGGAATTCTCCATTTCGGGGCGGACCGGAAGTAGGCGAATGAAACACATTCAAAAGTTGAACTGAAAAAAATTGAAGTTCCACTCGGATATCTCTGCACATGCACGTAATGGTTGCGTCAAGTAGCAATCGACAAGTAGCATCTGCACATGCACGTAATTTTGAGAGTGAAAGAACAGAGAACAAGAGTCAAAGATGAAACAGAAACTTTTTTACTAGTTCATAAAACCATCAGCTATCAGTTCAAGATTCAAATTGGACAGAGTTCATCGAGTATCGACTATCGGTTCAAGCAAGCTACGAGATGGAGAAAACTTTTTTAGAATTGAACTGGAAAAAACAAACTGAACTCGGTGTGTCGATCTCTAGGAGGCGGGGAGGCGGCCGGGTGCATGCTCGGCGTAGCGTGCCTCATGCGGGAGTAAGCAAGAGGAGGAGGCAGCCAGCGGTGTGATTGGTGCGGCACGCATATAGGATAGAGTTCACCAAATATAAAGTATCAGTTCACAAATCGAGGAGAGAGAGCGGTCGGCAAGCCATACAACATACAAAAATAAAACTTGTACTACTAAAACAAATTAGTTCAAGCATTGCAACATAAATAAGGCATTTTTATCCCAAGCATCCTCCTTAAGTTCAACAAAAAAAAAGTGACAGCAAAGGTGAGAAAGGACTGCTTACAAACGCATCCACAAAGGAGAAAATTTGAGAGCTACAAACGTAGCATGCATTTGAAAGGAAAATCATCTCATGCAACTTCCTGATGCAATACTTGGATCTTGAAATGTAGTTTTGCGCCACCAAGATCAAGACTCGCCACATGGAAGCAACTCAAATGCCCAAGTTCTTTCTTCAAGGGTAACTCCAACATCCAAGATCTCACGAATTGAGCAACAAAATTAGGTGTTAACACAACAATTGGGATTGCCACTTTAGTGTACGCAATAATCTTAGTACTAAAATGAAATCATGTTGTCTAGCATCCAATGCAAAACACACTATTTTTGGAGTAAAGCGAAGCCCAAAAGAGCGATGGCAGATGAATCAAACTTCCTACTTCCATTAACTTTTACATTGTTGCAGTCCAATATAATCATTTTCACCTTCATTATCCATTGATAGTTCTAACCATAAATAACATAGCACAAGTTCAAGACAATCACCTACAATCAACCAAGTTCATTCACGGCAGCAACTTGGCGGTGCTACTTCATGCCCCGGCAAGAAATTCACATAGCAGAATGTAATTATACCGGAATAGCAAATAGTACTCCATCACGGTCAACACAAGCAGCAGCAACACCAGTTGTTAAATCTACAATAAAATTCCTCCAATGTTCTACTTATATATTTATTATTTTGAACTTATCTTGTTTTCCTTGCGAACTTCACGGATTTTTTCTATCATGAATTCTGTTTATTTGTTTCTTTTTTCTCTGAGCTTACGAGGTTGAACATTTTGAACCAGCAGACACATTTTGCGCTAGAAGAACATAAACTCAATAACTCCTCTCCAAATACATTTATACCAACCTGAACTTACACAAGTGTTGTTGTCGCGCTCGTCCCCCAAGCCTCGTGGGCTGCACCTGCAGCTTCGGATCCATGCGTGCTCATCACGATGAGGGTGGGGGTGCAATGGAGGTACCTGAGGTTGTGCCACGGTGGCTGGTGCGAGAACTTATCGGGCCCGTCCGCGTTGACGAAGAAGAAGGGAGGAGTAGAGGGGTGTGGAGGCGCTCAGCCGAGGTTGAAGCCTTATGGGGCGAGGACCGGTCGGTGACGTCTTTGGGAAGGGACGGTCGGCGGGCGCTAGGCCAAGGCGGACGGCGGGGGCAAGGCCGGCCGAATAGCGATGAAGCGGCCGACCGGACGGCTATGTTGAAGCGACGGTCGGCCATTGGGCGAAGCGACGACAAGGCGAAGCGAGGCGGCAAGGCTAGGAAATCGGGGCGTGATCTTTGGGTTACTTCTCATTAGTAAGTGGGCTTTGTTTCTTAGGTTAGCGGGGTTTTAAATGCGATCGGGCTCTATAGGGGGCGAGTAGCAGAATAATATTACATTATGGGTATGTAATAGTCCAACCCTATATATATATATATATATATATATATATATATATATATATCCAATTGGATGTGGGTTTTCATAAAGCATTCTTGTTGATGTTACCCTTGAGGTAAAAGGTTGGGAGGCAAAATTATAAGCCCCTATCTTTCTCCGTGTCCGATTAAAACTTCATACCCATAAGTATTGCGTGAGTGTTAGCAATTGTGAAAGACTAAATGATAGTTGAGTAGGTGGACTTGCTGAAAGGCGCTTATATTGACTCTTTCCGATGTTACGATAAATTTCAATTGCTTCAATGACTGAGATTATAGTTTATTAGTTTTCAATGAAGTTTCTGATTCAAACTTTACATTGTGAATAAATTGTTACTTCAGCATAAGAAATCATATGACAATATATACATATATATATGGTCTATTCTGCTAATATTAGCAGAATAACTATTCTGATAACACTTCCGCACTGCACGCTCAATGCAAGTGCACGTCATTCTTTGAACCAAGTGTGTTGCAGTACTCACACGAGTGAACTTCTCGTCGGAAAAAATTGCACGCATTGTTTTTTCGGTACTGTTTTCGCTCTAATTTTTTAACTGTTTATCGGAATGAGGCGTGTAATATAGCGTTGAAAATCTATGGATTAGACGCAACTTAGACATGTTGAACACTTTTCGAGATTCCACACGGTTTAAGAGCAGTTTTGAAAATGGTGCGGCCCATGACGAGTGGCAGCAAGGATTTTTTCGCGATTTCTTCTAAACCACTTGTCGGAATGAAGCAAATGATACACCGTTGGAAAGATATCGTCGAGGCGCATCTTTTCAATATCTATTATTTTCTCTAATTCATTACGGTTTAAGAACAGTTTCAAATTTACTAAATCGCGGAATTCTGTTTTTCAAATTTTTTTAAATTTTCGCTACTGTTTTCGCTCCAGTTTTCTAACCGTTTGTCGAAATGAGGCGTATTATACGCCGTTGGAAAGCTACGGACGAGGCGCAACTTTCATATGTTTAAATGTTTTTGAGATCCGTTACGGTTTTTAGTTAATTTAAAAATCGTGCGCCTGATGACGGGAGGCAGCGGCCTTTTTTTGTGAAATTTTTACAAACCGGTTGTAGAAATGATTCAAATGATATGCCGTTGGAAAGATATAAATGAGACGCAACTTTTTCATGTAGAACACTCTCTCTAATTCCTTACGGTTTAAGAGCAGTTTTAAATTTACCGAAATGCGGACACTCTGTTTTTCGCGACACCCAAATCGACGTGGGTACTTCATCCGACTGAAAACCGCACTACATCGGATGCAAAACCGCACTTCATCAGACAAACAAGTGCACTGCATGATTTTTTTTGTGGGATGTAAATTTTTCTAAACGAGGTGGAGTGCACTTCATGTCGAGTGTTGGTGAATCACAATACTATGAAAAGTGAACCTCGAGACTACCGTAAACGAGCCGTACTGCATCAGACAGAAAACCACACTTATTCAGACTAAAAACCGCACTTCATTGGACAGACAAGTGCACTGCATGATTTCTTTTTGTGGGACGTAAATTTTCTTTTTTTGTGGGATGTAAATTTTCGCAAACGAGGTGTAGTGCACTTCATGTCGAACGTTGGTGAACCGCAATACTATGAAAAGTGAACCACGTTATTTTTCTTTTATCGTCTCCGTAAGTTTTTTATCAACGAGTATGCACTACAGGGACGAGGTGAGTGTACTGCATCAATTGTTCTTTTCCAATTTTATTTTCTACTGCACACAAACAACAGAGTGAGCTGCATTAAAAAATCAACTTTTCAAGTTTGTTTTCTTCCAATTTGTTTTTGCACTTGGAAACATAGTGAACCGCTCAGAGATAGAAGCTCACTACAGCAATGAAACAAGTGAGCTGCACTTATTTTTTCTGTTTTCTTCTATGCATGTTTTCGAGAGCCACAAATGAAACAAGGTGCATTAGAAAAAGAAGTGAACTTCTCATGGGAATTTATTTTTCTCTTTTTTTACAAAGTAAACCACTAATCACCCCAAAATGGACCACATCATTTTTTTCGCAAAGTACATAGCATGATAAAAAAATCCAGTTTGACAAAAGACTGCTCAGTACAGCCAAGCGAACATCTTCAGCCCAAAGCGACTTTACTCTTTTGTGATATGGGCTTCAAATTCTCTCAAAGTGCATTGCGTTTGAATAATTTACACAAACAACAGAGGCAAAATTAACAAACTGCATATTCGCCATAGTGAGCTGCAAATTTTTTTTTGCAAAAATGGCACGACGATGCTCGTCAGTGATGTGTGGCGGAGCAAACTGCATGAAGTCAAGGAATAACACCCCACCCTATATATATGATGGGAAGCACAACAATTGGACCGCTAGTGTTCATGGAGTGCACTTCCTTCTCTACTAACAACCACAAGATCTTCCTCCAATAGGATAATTGCGGCCTACAAAGAACAAAAAGTTTGCCGTGGGAGGAGGCCGGCGGACTGCATCACCTATATTTTCTTCAAAAAAAGAGAAAAATGAACCTCAAAAGCAAACGAACAGTGGACTACATTTGCACTTTTATTTCTCTTCAAAAGAACACAAAAAGTGCAAATCTCGTCGTCGTTGGGGGAGGACAGCATGAAGCAGGAGTCCGTTTGTGCGCGAGGGTGGAGAGGCATGGTGTGGTGCTGGCCGCCAACCACCTGCAGGATCTGTAGTGGGGAGGAGTTCGCCGTGGCGCTCAGCGGGGTCGGTATGAAATCCTATCCGCCGGAGAGGGGAGGAAGGCCGCGGGATGAGGGGCAACCGCACGGCAAAATGTGAACCCCATAGCTCATATCAGCACACTGCAAGTCCGGGGCGGTTGGACTACAAGGGGAGAAGGGGAAGCTCGTCGGGGGCCAGAAGATGGAGCTCCTCGAACTGCATCATGCTCCTTGGCGCATTGCAGTCCACTCGTCATGAGCTCGTCATCGCGCTCCTTGGCTCCTTGGCGCACTGCTGTCCGGGGCGACAGTGTGGATCTGGCCACCGCGGACATAGCAGGGGGTTGCAGGGGCGGGGCAGGGTGGATCCGGCCATCGCGGCAGAGAAGAAGGTCGCCGGGGGGAGGGGAGGTAGCAGTGGGGGGTGAACTGCACGCGCAGCCGGGCCGCACCGCCGGTGGAGCCGCCGGACTGGTGGCCGGACCCGCCCGCCGACGAGAACCAAACTGCATCAAGAGGACGAGCTGCAGGTCCGCGACGTCGAACGGCCAACATGGTGGTGAATGGCCTGGTGTTGCCAGATCCGAGGGGTGTGGAGCAGGTCGCCGGCGTGGTGGTCCACTTGGACTCCGGTGGTCGCCGCCCTTGACTCCGGTGGCGGGGCATCGTGTGGGGGCGCCACGGCCTGGATCTGGCTCAAGCTTGTGCTGGGAGGTGGCCGGGGGAGGTGTGTCTCACCGGTGAGTGGAGGAAGGTCGCGGGTGGGGCGGGGTCGCAGGAGATCGACGAGGGTTGCGGGGGTGGGGAAAGGGAGGGAGGTGGTGCGGTGGTGGGGAAGGAGGTGGTGCGTCGAGGTGGGGAGCGGAGAGAGGTGGTGCGGCGTTGGGTGGGTACGAGGAGAAGTGGGGGCGCGGTTGCCGACGACGGTGTGCCTCCGGAGCGCGGCAGAAGGTGGTTGCAGGGGGCGGCACGCGGTGGTGGGTGGGTGGGGGGTCGTGGGTGAAGGAGAAAGCATGAACCAGGGGGAGGTTTGACGGGGTGGGTGGGGGTGCTTTTTTCTGATTGCGTTGGGCTCGGTTGACTCGATGGGAGTGTTAGCAGAATAAGCCGGTTGTTATCAGAATAAGGTCTTAAGGGGTGTTATTAGAATAGACCCACCCTATATGTATGTATACATATATATATATATATATATATATATATATATATATATATATATATATATATATATAAACACTATTCTGATCACGGGATCGGAATAATATTCTGATCACAACCTAAACTGCCTGAGTAACGTGCCTGAACTTCCCTCTGTACAAACCCGAACTTTGGGCTATCTTCGCAACCATGGCTTCCCCGCGAATTATTCTTGTTAGTCTTGTTCTATATGATGTTAGTGTAATCTAGAAAAAAAACTAGCAACTAAATACCGGTTTTAAATAGGAATCTCGCTCGTTGGCGGATTTTGCTCTCGGGTCGTGATGAAATTTCGTTTTTTGCAATTTTACTGCCTGTGTTGTTTGACCTGAACTTCTCTTAGTGCTAGGTTGAACTTCTGCCAACATTGCCCAAATGGGGCTTGCGATATACCATTGAAAAGCTATGAAAACCAGTATCATGACCCAAGTTAAATTTTTGGCAAAATGTAAACGGTTTAAGAGCAGTTTTGAAAACCGTTTTTTCTGCATACAAAAAACGTGAATCGTATTTTCAATCGCATTTCTAAACCGTTTATCGGAATGAGGCAAATAATATGGCATTGGAAAGCTGCTGCAAAACAGCTCCTTCCACATGTTGAAAGTTTTCTCTAATTCCCTACGGTTAAAGACTAATTTGGAAAATCGTAAAATTTCACAAATCGAACAGCCTAGTTCATATTTTCGATGTCATTTCTAAACGGCTAATCCAATTGAGGTAAATGATATGGCGTTGGAAAGCTTATGAAAATGCGCAACTTTTCATGTAGAAAGTTTTTTTTCTAATTTTGAACGTTTTAAGAGTAATTTAGAAAACGTTACAAGTTCCACCGAGTTCATATTTTCGAT
This sequence comes from Aegilops bicornis, assembly GCA_021605145.1. Lineage (NCBI taxonomy): Eukaryota > Viridiplantae > Streptophyta > Magnoliopsida > Poales > Poaceae > Aegilops > Aegilops bicornis. The sequence goes on from JAHIAL010000053.1 coordinate 81,836, forward strand.
CTATTTTTTTAACTGTATATCTGAATGCACCAAATGATATGGCATTGGAAAGCTTGAGAAAATGCGAAACTTTTTGGTATATATTGTTTCTCACAATACCTTACTGTTTTAAGTCAATTTTGAAAATGGATAAAAACGTATTTTCGTCGTAATTTCTACAAACTTTATCAGAATGGGGCAAATAGTATACCGTTGAAAAGCTCGGGAAAATGCTAAACTTTTTCATGTTGATGGTTTTCTGTGATTCCTAGCCATTTTCAAGTAATTTTAAGAATGGTGAGATCATTCGTTCTGCCTTTATCGCGAAACAGATTCGTCGAAAATGCATCACGTGAAGAACCTGAACTTCTCGGCATGTCTACTTGAAGTTCACTTTGTTTTTCATGTGCTTTTTTTGCTCGAAGATCTCCATCCACTGCTCGTAGCTCTCCATCCACTCACCGGAATTGAGCAAATGATATCTGGATGGAAAAGTCAGGTAAACACACAACTTTCCCGTGTTGATCATTTTTTCATACTCGCAACGATTTTAAAAGTTTTTCATCTGAAATTCATTCAGTGTAGTAGTTGAACTTCCTGCTGTTTTCATGTTGAACTTCTGTGACATATTTTTGTGTGTAAATTTTCTCATTCATTTGTCCGTATTACACAAATGATATTCCTTTTGTACAAACCTCTCTCCCAATATTTTTTTAACTTTCTCTGACCGAGGACTAGAAATTACACAAATGATATTCACAAATGATATTCCTACCGTTTTGAAGTAATTAGAAAATGATGAGATCGTGATTTGTGCCTTCATCGTGAATGGAAATGCATTGTGTGAAGTAGTTGAACTTCTTGGGCATGTCTGTTTGAACTTCACTCTGTTTTTTACATGCTGTATTTTGCACCGCGCGCAGTAGTTGAACTTCTGGGGCATGTCTGTTTGAACTTCACTCTGTTTCACTTTATTGTATTTTTCTTATATGAAATACACACCATGTAGTACGTGAACTTCCAGTTGTTATCAATTTGAACTTCTCTCTGATTTGAGAGAATTATTTTAAAACACAAAAACAACATATTTTTCATGTATTTTTGGACATCTAAATACACAATGAACCTCTCTCACAAGAATTTTTTGAACTTTTGCTCGCCGAGCACTTGAACTTCTAGCAACCATTTTTTCGTTTATGACTTCTTTCTAAAAGTGCAAAAAATGGCGTTGTGTTTTTTATTTTATTTTTGAACAGGTAAATCCTAGGTTTTAATGAAGTCTGAACTTCTCTGTTGTTTCAATTGGAACTTCACCTTTTTACATTTTGAGTAAAGAATTGTATTTGATTTTTATACGGAAAAAATCGAACATGGGAATACAAGATGAACATCTCTCGCAAGAATTTTTGAACTTCCCCGGACAGAGCACTTGTACTTCTTTCAACAAACCTTTTAAGCTTTTATTTTTCTATACTTTTATTCTCCCCTGAAATGCATTCCTTGCAGTACTTGAACTTCTCGTTGTTTTCACTAAGAACTTCTGTCACATTTTTGTGTGTACGTCAAATTACACGCAACTGAAGGTCGGACGTCATTTTTTGCCATTTTAAAACAAGTAATTGGAGGTCGGATGTCCCGCAATATAAATTCTGAACCGTGCACGGTGATGCACGTGAACTTCTTGCAACACATCTGAGTTTTTTATAGTGGGTAGCAATTTCCAACTTTCCCTCATCGAGCACTTGAACTTCTAGCAAGAAATGTTTTTCATTTTATGAGTTGGTTTTAAAAATGCCAAAATGACATTTGTTATTGTTTTTCGAACATGTAAATCTTAGGTTTTAATAAACTCCAAACTTCCATGTTATTTTAATTTTAACCTCACATTGGTTTTATTTTCTATTAGCGGTTAGAATCTGAGTTTTTAATAAACATTGAACCGCTCCATTACTTTAATTGAACTTCTAGGTTTCTTTTAGAAACGGGGAAAATCCATGTTTAATTAAATTTTCTAAACTATTTTTGTTATTTTAATTTGAGCTTCCGTTGAGGAAACTTGTTGAACATGAGAAACTTTTTGAACTTTCCCGGCATGTGCACTTGAACTTCTAGGAACAAAATTTTTATACTTCGCCTTTTTATTCTTTTTTTTTCTCATAGGAAATGCACACCATGCAGTACGTGAACTTCCGTATGTTGTCAATTTGAACTTCTCTCGGTTGCGTGAAAATATCTGAATTTTTTATAGACATTGAACCGCTCTACCATTTTTATTTGAACTTCATTGTGTATTTTTTTAGAAATGTAATAAACAATGTACAACTTCTTGGTTATTCCGAACTGAACTTCTGGTTTATTCATTAGTAACAGGAAAAATTATGAGAAAAATCTGTTTTTTATAGACATCGAGCTTCACCATTTTAAAATTTGAACTTCTTAGTTTTATTTGTTAGTAATGGGGAAAATCCTTTTTTTATAAACATTGCACCGCCAATTTGAACTTCTAGTTTTTTAGAAAATAGAAATTTTTTTTTATAAAATATTTATATATGTTCCTCTTCTTAGTTTGAACTTCTTCTTTTTTAAGGAAAAATCCGTTTTATAGAGATTTTTAAATCCATTTTTTATTTCTTGCTCAATTTCTTGAACTTCTAGATTTTTAAAATATCTACATCCTCGTAAGTTTTTGTAAACCCTTATTTTTTAACGCAATGTAATATAGCACTTTTCATATTCTATTTTAAATTTTTTACTTGTTTCTTTACTTTAATTTGAACTTGTTCATTTTTATTCTTTAGCAAGAAAAATATGGGTTTTTTATAAAGTTTGAACCTATCTGTCATTTTAATTCGAACTTCTTGGTTATATTATTAGAAAAAATATGGTTTTTAAATAAGCATCGGATATTTTTTTAAATTGAATTTCATACATTTTTTCTATGAATATGTTGCTTGTTCTATGCACTAACTTCAGCGGTGAAGGTTTTGGACCTCTCCATCTTTTAATGTTAAAAGATCTAATGGTGTCTTTTTTCTAATAAAGACACCAGGGACTGCGAGTGGAGGGTGGTGGCATGGGGCCATTGCAGCGGGCATATCCGGGGACTGCGACGGATGGATCCTAGGGCGGGGCGGCGCGACGATTTGAAGCAAGGGGTGAGGCAGTTGCCATACGATGGAATGGTGTGGCAAATATATCGAGCAGAAATGAAAATTTATGTTGAGAAGGAAGCAAATGTCCCATAGTATTTGTTCCAAAGAAAACAATTTTATTGTTCTTTTGAGGCATAAACACAAGCAACTTTAGAGAGTATAATTTTTTGTTCTTACTTTATAAGAATTTCGAAACTTCTGCGATTGGCGTATTTGAACTTACGACATACAGTAATTTGTTTTTGCATAGATCAAAACGTGGATTACACAATGTTAAAAAAGAAACAATAAGCAATGGGTTCTTGTTTGCAGATAGCACGCGAATGTAACACGACAAAAAGAAAGCAAACACTGGTTCAACAGTAGCCTGCAAGCACACACGTCCAGTAGACATCAACAGCAAATCACACAGACCAAACTGATAGTCGGCGTATTGCCGGTAGTAGGACCTTGCATATAGCCATACTAGAACTTCATGGTTGCCGGCATATAGCCATACTAGAACTCGGCGTATAGTCATACCAGTACTTCATGAAATGTCTCGAAGCGTAACAAAAATTAGCTCATGGACGTAGAAGGACAAAAATTGGAATTTTACAGCCAATCCCTCAAGTGAGAAGAGACTTCTCTTCTGATGAGTTCCAACACCATGAACGCTACATATAACTTGCACTAAATACTCTTCTAATGAGCTCCAATACTCAGACGCTTACATATAACTTACACTATTACATAGACAGAAATAAAACAGCATGTCCTCTTCAATCGCAGCATTGAAGAATGACCATATATAACTTACTAACACATATGATGATCACCACATATATCACTAACTAAAGTGTTTCTGTCCGACGTGGCCTATGAAGAAAAAAGAGCGCTCCGATGGACAAGTACAAGCGGGAAAATTCGTGCCGTGGCATGTACATCTACACCTCTGACATCAAGCTGCTGAACGACGAAGACAGTTTGACGAAGACGCTGGCCAAATTCATGCCCCGGCAGCGCGACCGTGCAACCCTGTGTTGCTTGGGCGCCCCGGGGCCATCGTCTTCCTCCTCGCCGTCCGTGGAGGCCTTCAACGGCGTCGCGAAGGCAAAATTCAGCTCCTTAGCAACCACTGTCTGCACAGATCAAATTGAGGAGAACAATGTGAGTCTACATACATGGGCAACGAATTTCACTGCAGGGTTTGGGTTTAGCAGAGGGATCAGCAGTGCTTACTGCTTCGCTGACTGGCTTCGACACCAGGAGGAGCTGCCTCAGGTCGCTGTGGTTCACCTTGCACAAGACTTTGACCTGAAATGTTCCGCCAAATTGGGATAAGCAACACATCTAAAACAAGAACGGATTTCAAATGGAACACTACGGGTCTGGGGTGGTAATTACCAAGACATCTTGAGGCAGCGATTCAAGTAGGCAGATGGTGTCGTCCATATGGAACCTAATGCTGTGCTGGTTGCGCAGAGTCCGCAACGGGGAGTGCGGGCCTGAGGGGCTCGGACCCGGAGAAACAGCGACCCTCTTCCTCCCCAGGATCCTTGTGCTGTCGCTGCTTGGGAAGCTCATGCTGGTGGCAAGAGACCCTATGGTTTATCGGAATCCGCAGACACACACGTCTCGTACCAGTGGAACGTGTAAAGAATAGTTGCTATATATCTTTCCATCAGCAGGTTTAGGCTCCATTCAGCACACCATCTCAGCCATTCACTTTTGCTTGTGATTAGCTTTATTTCTCACTCCACCAAGCCTCATTTGACTCGACCGGCAGTTGTTATATAATTTTGATGGCACTTCACATGCGAGCATTCAGACTAATCGTCCACACGTTACCTGAAGTTCAATCAATCGAGACAGTTAAGTTCAGTTAAGAAAACTGCAGAAACTGCGTGCGTGGCTACACTCCTTCGCACTCCACCCAGACTCTCTGTCAAACTCCTACGCCGCGTCTCTCTCTTGACGTCGGGGATTGAGAAGGCCATGACGGCAGGTGGAGGAAGGTTCTGGCGTAAAGCAGGACCAGGGCGGGCGAGGGCGCCGCACACGCGGAGCCAACGGGCAAGGGGCTGCGACAAGCAGGAGGGTCTAGGGGTGCTCGCCGGAGGTAGAGAGGGAGAAGAGGAAGGCAGAGGGAGGGAGGAGGCTCACCAGAGAGAAGGGGTGCTGGGTTACCGCACCTGCGTCGGCAGCAAGCTGGGGACTGCGATGGAGGGCAGCCCAGGACTGCACGCGGCGGTGGCGGTTGGGGCTCAGAGCCGAGCGCGGTCATGGCGGAAGTGCGGCGGCAGGATCCAGTGGCGCGCGGGAAGATGGCTGGGACGATGGTGTGTGTTGTGGGGGCGGCGGCGCGTTCTGCCGAGTGGGGAAAGGTGGGGGCGCGGGGGCTCGTCCGCCGGGGAGGGAGGTGGAGTTGGCGGCGCGTCCGCCATGGAGGGAGGTGGGGGCGGCGGCGCATCTAACAGGTTGGAAGGTGGGGGCGGCGGTGCGTGCCGTGGAGGGAGGTGGGAGCAGCGGCGCTGCTGCCACCGGAGGGAGGTGGGGCGGCGGCGCTTGCTGCCGGAAAGGGAGGTGGTGGTAGCAGCGGCAGCTGCTGCCTGGAGCGAGCCAGGGGTGGCGTTGAGGGGCGTGCGAATAAGGACGTGTTCAGGAGTTCGGGAGGACGTGTGTCGGCTCCTTATAGGCTGACTGTGATGCAAATAGTTATTTTGATCCCGGGATTAGAATAGTGCTAATATGATATATATATATATATATATATATATATATATATAGGGAAAATCCATCCTACCACCCGGTGGTAGTTACTCCACATGTCTCATATACTATCATGTGGTACTATATATACTACTTTATTATTTTAAATATGTTCATATACTATATCTAAGATATTTCAAAACAAGTTACATGAAAAAATTGCATATGAGCCCATAGTTTTGTTATATTTGTGAAATACGTACATATTTATGTACGTAAAAAGAGCATACTCAAAAAGGAACATACTACCTAAAATTTTGTATATATACTACCTAATCATTGTTATATACTACATATTACACGTACATACTCTCGGTTCCGGCAGATACTACATACAACATACAAAACGCAAGTGGTGGTAACTACCACTGCTTGTAGGAAACATTTGTCCTATATATATATATATATATATATATATATATATATATATATATATATATATATATATATGAGGCCCTCATGTCTGTATTTTATTTTATCGACACCTCTATCTCTAAACATGTGGACATATTTTTTTGATAACGACTTCCGCTTGAGGACAAGCGAGGTCTAAGCTTGGGGGAGTTGGTACGTCCATTTTGCATCATGCTTTTATATCGATATTTATTGCATTATGGGCTGATATTACACATTATGTCACAATACTTATGCATGTTCTCTCTTATTTTACAAGGTTTACATGAAGAGGGAGAAGCAGCTGCAATTCTGGGCTGGAAAAGGAGCAAATATTATAGACCTATTCTACACAATTTCAAAAGTCCTGAAACTCCACGAAAGTCGGTTTTGGAATATATCAAAAATATTGGGTGAAGAAAGCACCAGAGGGGGGCCACTCCCTGTCCACGAGGGTGAAGGGCGTGCCCTACCCCCTGGGCGCGCCCCCTGCCTCGTGGGCCACCTGGAAGCCCCCCGATGCCCATCTTCTGGTATAAGGTGTCTTTTGCCCTGAAAAAAATCATAAGGAAGATTTTGGGACGAAGCGCCCTATCTCGAGGCGGAACCAGGGGAGAATCAATCTAGGGCTCCGGCGGAGCTGTTCTGCCAGGAAAACATCCCTTCGGGAGGGGGAAATCGTCACCATCGTCATCACCATCAATCCTCTCAGCGGGAGGGGGTCAATCTTCATCAACATCTTCAATAGCACCATCTCCTCTCAAACCCTAGTTCATCTCTTGTATCCGATCTTTGTCTCAAAACCTCAGATTGGTACATGTGGGTTGCTAGTAGTGTTGATTACTCCTTGTAGTTGATGCTAGTTGGTTTATTCGGTGGAAGATCATATGTTCAGATCCTTTATGCACATTAATACCCCTCTGATTATGAACATGAATATGATTTGTGAGTAGTTATGTTTGTTCCTGAGGACATGGGAGAAGTCTTGTTATAAGTAGTCATGTGAATTTGGTATTCGTTCGATATTTTGATGAGATGTATGTAGTCTTTCCTCTAGTGGTGTTATGTGAACATGGACTACATGACACTTCACCATTATTTGGGCCTAGGGGAAGGCATTGGAAAGTAATAAGTAGATGATGGGTTGCTAGAGTGTGGAAGCTTAAACCCTAGTTTATGCGTTGCTTCGTAAGGGGATGATTTGGATCCGTATGTTTAATGCTATGGTTAGGTTTACCTTAATTCTTCTTTCGTAGTTGCGGATGCTTGCGAGAGGGGTTAATCATAAGTGGGGTGCTTGTCCAAGGAAGGGAAGTACCCAAGCACCAATCCATCCACATATCAAATTATAAAAGTAACGAACGCGAATCATATGAGCATGATGAAAACTAGCTTGACGATAATTCACATGTGTCCTCGGGAGCGCTTTCCTTTATATAAGAGTTTGTCCAGGCTTGTCCTTTGCTACAAAAAGGATTGGGCCACCTTGCCGCACCTTGTTTACTTTTGTCACTTGTTACCCGTTATGAATTACCTTATCATAAAACTATCTGTTACCGATAATTTCAGTGCTTGTAGAGAATACCTTACTGAAACCCACTTGTCATTTCCTTCTGCTCCTCGTTGGGTTCGACACTCTTACTTATCGAAAGGACTACAATAGATCCCCTATACTTGTGGGTCATGACTCACTATGGGCCTCGTCCGATGAGAACATGGCATGACGTGCCCGCCTTGCATGGCACCCGGCACGGGAGACGGCGGCAGCCCTTGCGGCGGTGGACGTCGACGAGGCAGAGTCGCATTCTCCGGCGCCCTGTATGGCGCATCAGTCCGGACGCCGCAACCGCATCATGGTGGACGTCGGTGGGTCGTCTCTGGATGGATCTGTCATCAATCTGACGTCCACCAGCACCCAACGGGTTCCGGGCTTCGACAAGGAAGAGTAGGGCATGGGAGACGGTGGCGCCTTGAGTCCCATTAGCCGGCTCGTGTCCCATGCCCTACTCTACCTTATCGGTGACCGGACCAACACTCTGAGGGGCGCAGCCATCCGCCGGACATGGCCACAGCGGAGCCGAGCGAGCGGGGAGCAGAACCGGACGAAGCTCCGCTCGAAGATCATTGCATAGGATGTAATTGTTGGGGATCGTAGCAGAAATTTAAAATTTTCTACGCATCACCAAGATCAATCTATGGAGTCATCTAGCAACGAGAGACAGAGAGGAGTGCATCTACATACCCTTGTAGATCGCGAGTGAAAGCGTTCAAGAGAACGGGGTTGATGGAGTCGTACTTGTCGTGATCCAAATCACCGATGACCGAGCGCCGAACGGACGACACCTCCGCGTTCAACACACGCACGGTTGGGAAGACGTCTCCTCCTTCTTGATTCAGCAAGGGGGAAGGAGAGGTTGATGGTGATCCAGCATCACGACGGCGTGGTGGTGGAAGCAGCGGCGATCTCGGCAGGGCTTCGCCAAGCACTACGAGAGGGAGAGGTGTCACGGGAGGGAGAGGGAGGCGCCAGGGGCTAGGGTGTGGCTGCCCTCCCTCCCCCCCCACTATATATAGGGGCCAAGGGGGGGCGCCGGCCCCTCTAGATCCCATCTAGATGGGGGGGCGGCGGCCAAGGGGGTGGCTTGCCCCCCAAGCCAAGTGGGGCGGCCCCCCACCCCCAGGGTTTCCAACCCTAGGCGCAGGGGAGGCCCAAAGGGGGGCGCACCAGCCCACCAAGGGTTGGTTCCCTTCCCCACTTCAGCCCATGGGGCCCTCCGGGATAGGTGGCCCCACTCGGTGGACCCCCGGGACCCTTCCGGTGGTCCCGGTACAATACCGGTGACCCCCGAAACTTTCCCGATGGCCGAAACTTGACTTCCTATATATAAATCTTTGCCTCCGGACCATTCCGGAACTCCTCGTGACGTCCGGGATCTCATTTGGGACTCTGAACAACTTTCGGGTTACCGCATAGTAATATCTCTACAACCCTAGCGTCACCAAACCTTAAGTGTGTAGACCCTACGGGTTCGGGAGACACGCAGACATGACCGAGACGACTCTACGATCAATAACCAACAGCGGAATCTGGATACCCATGTTGGCTCCCACATGCTCCTCGATGATCTCATCGGATGAACCACGATGTCGAGGATTCAATCAATCCCGTATACAATTCCCATTGTCAATCGATGCGTTACTTGCCCGAGATTCGATCGTCGGTATCCCAATACCTCGTTCAATATCGTTACCGGCAAGTCACTTTACTCGTACCGTAATGCATGATCCCGTGATCAACCACTTGGTCACATTGAGCTCATTATGATGATGCATTACCTAGTGGGCCCAGAGATACCTTTTCGTCATACGGAGTGACAAATCCCAGTCTCGATTCGTGCCAACCCAACAGACACTTTCCGAGATACCCGTAGTGCACCTTTATAGTCACCCAGTTATGTTGTGACGTTTGGCACACCCAAAGCACTCCTACGGTATCCGGGAGTTGCAAAATCTCATGGTCTAAGGAAATGATACTTGACATTTGGAAAAGCTCTAGCAAACGAACTACACGACCTTGTGCTATGCTTAGGATTGGGTCTTGTCCATCACATCATTCTCCTATGATGTGATCCCGTTATCAATGACATCCAATGTCCATAGTCAGGAAACCATGACTATCTGTTGATCAACGAGCTAGTCAACTAGAGGCTCACTAGGGACATGTTGTGGTCTATGTATTCACACATGTATTATGATTTCCGGATAACACAATTATAGCATGAACAATAGACAATTATCATGAACAAAGAAATATAATAATAACCATTTTATTATTGCCTCTAGGGCATATTTCCAACAGTAATAATATGGATTGAGGTTTCTAATTTGAGATATCCAGGTGTGGAATGCATTTTTTGAGGCACGATTGGTCACTGTCCGCGGACGCGCCCAGGCGCATCTGGGGGCGTTTGACGGGTCGGATTTGAAAAATCCGGCTATAGGTGCTCTAAAAGTGCAACTCCAATAGATGATGTAAGTGGAGTTGTAAAGCTAGTCGGGTTGAGCGTCGGCGGCCGAGCGCCGAGAGCGGGGAGGAGCGCTGGTCAACCGAGCGGCGGCAGCAGGTGCGCCGGCGGCCAAGCAATGAGAGTCGGGAGGTCGAATGCGGCGGCGAGAGCTCGAATGGTCGACGACGTAGTTGTGAATCGAGCGATGAATTGGTCGCAGCGGGAAGACGGGCGATGGCCATGCGACGCGAGAAGGTCGAGTCTGGCGGTGGAAAAGCGGCAGCGGCATGGCGGCGGGTGTGCGGCTTGAGTCCGGCGACAACAGGGCAGTGAGGGGAGCTCAAACCATAGGCAAAGCGGCGGCGATTCAGCGGCGGGAAAACGGCCACTTCGGTCGATTTGGAGGTGGGCGGCGACAGAGCAGCAGCGGAACCGGAGGCGGGAGCGGTAGAGAAGGCGGATTTGGCGGTGGGGCGATAGCCGCGACGGGTACCGGCCGGGGTGGGGAAAACCGAGGCGGCGGCATGAAGGCAGACGCGGGATGGGGGACGGCGATCGTGGCGGCGAAGGCGTTGGCGGGGTGGGCCGCTGTCGTGGAGGAAGCGGCGGGGTCATCGGAGTCAACCATGGCCCAGGCTGTGGTCAGCGGGCAGAAGGAAAATGAAAGCAGTTGAGTAGTTGGCGCGCGGATGCCCGTTTTACATCTCCTGTAGATGGAAATGTATATTTGCATCGCGATGTGTTGTATTTTACATCTCTGTGAAGTGGAGATGTAATTGTTTTGCATCTACATCATCTGTTGGAGAGAGATTTTTGAAACTCAAAGATGCAAAAGTTAGTTTTTGTTTGCATGTACATCGTCTATTGGAGATGCTCTTATAGACTACCCCATCCGTTCCAGAAATCTTGTCATGGCTTTAGTTTAAAAGGAAGAAAAGTGTAAGAAAGTCAAATATTAAGCAAAACTTTTATCAAAACGATTCTATCTCGGGGCCAAGTTTTCTAATTTCATGTGCCACATCCTGAGATGGTGGGAACCTCAGACCAACTCCAACGCGTCGACCCAAACGGACGCGCGCTTTGTCCGTTTTTCGCCCGTTTGGGTTGGTCAGGTGGACGTGCGCGTCCACTTTACATTTGGGTCGGCAGGTGCCACTACAAAAAAAGACACATCCGTGACATTTTGGGCCGAACGAAAAAAAATTATGTCATACTTATGACACTTCTATGACGATAAGTGACAAAACACGGTATCATCATAGATGAGGTGGGGTCCTACTTCTATGACAAACAATCATGACCGAAAATGGGCTTTTCGTCCTGGGCCGGCCGGAGACGCAGCTGCATGACATTCTTTGGGCCGTCCATTGATACATCCATTTTGCATCATGCTTTTATATCGATATTTATTGCATTTGGGCTGTTACTACACATTATGTCACAATACTTATGCCTTTTCTCTCTTATATTACAAGGTTTACATCAAGAGGGAGAATACCGGCAGCTGTAATTCTGGGCTGGAAAACGAGCAAATATGAGAGACCTATTCTGCACAACTCCAAAAGTCCTGAAACTCCACGAAAGTCAGTTTTGGAATATATTAAAAATATCGGGCGAAGAAAGCACCAGAGGGGGGCCACCCACCATCCACGAGGGTGGAGGGTGCGTCCCCCTGCCTCGTGGGCCCCATGGAAGCCCCCCGATGCCCATCTTCTGGTATAAGGTGTCTTTTGCCCTGGAAAAAAATTAGAAGGAAGCTTTCGGGATGAAGCGCCACCGTCTCGAGGCGGAACCTTGGCGGAACCAATGTAGGGCTCCGGCGGAGCTGTTCTGCTGGGAAACATCCCTCGGGACGGGGAAATCATCACCATCATCATCATCATCGATCCTCTCGTCGGGAGGGGGTCAATCTTCATCAACATGTTCACCAGCACCATCTCCTCTCAAACCCTAGTTCATCTCTTGTATACGTTCTTTGTCTCAAAACCTCAGTTGGTACATGGGTTGCTAGTAGTGTTGATTACTCCTTGTAGTTGATGCTAGTTGGTTTATTCAGTGGAAGATCATATGTTCAGATCCTTTATGCATATTAATACCCCTTTGATTATGAACATGAATATGATTTGTGAGTAGTTACGTTTGTTCCTAAGGACATGGGAGAAGTCTTGTTATAAGTAGTCATGTGAATTTGGTATTCGTTTGATATTTTGATGAGATGTATGCTGTCTTTCCTCTTGTGGTGTTATGTGAACGTCGACTACATGACACTTCACCATTATTTGGGCCTAGGGGAAGGCATTGGGAAGTAATAAGTAGATGATGGGTTGCTAGAGTGACAGAAGCTTAAACCCTAGTTTATGTGTTGCTTTGTAAGGGGCTGATTTGGATCCATATGTTTCATGCTATGGTTAGGTTTACCTTAATTCTTCTTTCGAAGTTGTGGATGCTTGCGAAAGGGATTAATCATAAGTGGGATGCTTGTCCAAGGAAGGGCAGTACCCAAGCACCGGTCCACCCACATATCAAATTATCAAAGTAACGAACGCGAATCATATGAGCATGATGAAAACTAGCTTGACAATAATTCCCATGTGTCGTCGGGAGCGCTTTCCTTTATATAAGAGTTTTTCCATGCTTGTCCTTTGCTACAAGAAGGATTGGGCCACCTTGCTGCACCTTGTTTACTTTTGTTACTTGTTACCCGTTACGAATTACCTTATCATAAAACTATCATTACCGATAATTTCGGATTGCTTGAGAGAATACCTTCTTTGAAAACCGCTTGTCATTTCCTTCTGCTCCTCGTTGGGTTCGACACTCTCACTTATCGAAAGGACTACGATAGATCCCCTATACTTGTGGGTCATCATCCATGACGGAAAAACCGTAGTAGAAGCGAGGGCGAGGAAAATATCGGGGAGTTCCCAGTTACGGTGGGTGGTCGGGGGCCGAGCGATGCGTGTTTCTCTTGTACGTACGCGCGTCTGTGCGAGGTGTTGCGCTCTAACTGAACCCGAGCAAGGCGTTGGGCTTTAACTGAACCTGAGTGATTGCACTGCAAGCTACGCATTACTGAACCCAAGCGATCGATCGATCCCTTGCTGTTAACTGAACCGATTGATTCCTTCGCTATTGCTGCTAACTGAAGCCGATCGATGCTGCCTCTGGATGAACAGTGAGTGTTGTTGGGGGGGTTTTGATGAACAGTTCCTGGTGGGGGTTGGATGAACACGACCCCGTGGTAGTAGAGGCCGTTGCCGTTGGATGAACAGTACCACGATCAATCAAGAAGGTGGATGAACAGGACCCCGTGGAGGGCTGGATGAGTAGGACCCCGTGGAGGGCTAGATGAACAGGACCCCGTGGAGGGCTGGTTGAACAGTAGCTGGTGGAGGGATGGATTAATAGTAGCTCGTGGAGGGGTGGTTGAAGAGGACCCGTGGAGAGGCTGGTGGAGCGATGGCCGGTGGAGGAACGCGCGGTGGAGGCTGGATGAACAGGAGCCCATGGATGAACAGTCATAGGTGGAGGCTGGAGGAGGTCGACGGTGGATGAACCGTAGCCCGTGGAGGCTGGAGGAGGTCGACGGTGGAGATGAACAGTATCCCGTGGAGTCCTGTTTTGCGGTATGCCACACCCCTCCCGATGAACAGGACCCCCGTTTCGACCGTAGCGCTCCAACACAAGTCCGTTTACTCCGTTTTGCGGTACGACATACCCCTCCCGATCAACAGGACCCCGTTTCCACCGTAGGAGGTCCGTTTCTTCCGTTTTGCGGTACTCCACACCCCTCCCGATCAACAGGACCCCGATTCCACCGTAGGAGGTCTGTTCCCTCTGTTTTGCGGTACACCAGACCCCTCCGATGAACAGGATCCCGTTTCGATCGTGGTTGGTCGAACACAAGGCCGTTTCCTTCGTTCTGTGGTACGCCAGGCCTCGTTTCCATCGGCTGTTCCGTCCAAGCTGGTTGGCTCCCGATGAATAGCATACGTTCCATTGCCTCCCGATGAACACGACGCATTCTGTTGCCTCCCCATGAACACGACAACGGCGCAGCTTCTCCGTTCTGACCCAGCCATGTACACGAGCCCTGGCCGTACGTATGCGCGAGTAGGCGTTCGAGACCCTGCCCGTATGTACGTACGTGGCCGTATTTTCTTTCTTGCACCACTGGTGCGTTATGCGTACGTGTACATGCTACGTGTGCGCCTCTACTACGACACGTGCGCGCCTCTACATCGACCAGTATGTACGTACACGTTCGCGACCAGAATGACAACGCAATGTATGCTTCGACCAGGGGGGTCTCGACTGTCAGGGACTTCCTTGCGTGCGAAGATGTAGCTGGTGGGTCCCAATGATCGAAGCGAATCATTTTGCCCGTAATTTGGGCGCACTTCCTTGCGTGCGAAGATGTAGCTCGTGGGTCCCAGCGATCGGAAAGCGTTTTTTCGCGAAATACGGTGGCCCGTCCGGTGGGTCCCTGCTGTTAGGTGGAGGAATCATTATTTTCCGTGTAATAAGAAGGCACTTACTTGCTGCGGCCGTGGACCCAGCTGTCAGCCTCTCCACGTAAATTACTCTTTCGATGGAAGTCGGTCATTGACCATGCTGCGCCGAGAGCACCAAGGCAGTGGACAACGGCGAGGCCTAGGAAGGGGACGACGCGGAGCCGGGGAAGACGTGGCAGTGGATGCCCACGCGGAGAGAATCTGAGGTTATTTGGTTCGGCGGTGTGAGGATGGCGCCGCCGCAGGGCCTGGCCAGCGGTGGGAGTAGTAGGGGGCGGTAAGGCCTCTGCAGCAGCTCAGCCGGCCATGAGAGGCACGACCGGCGCTGCTTTGGGCGGCTGGAGCAAGAAGACCAGAGGTTGAAGAATCACGACGGCCGTTGGATGGACATCGTACGGTCACTGCAACTAGAATCGTTTATATTGACTAAGTTGACAAAGCCCTTGGTATCGTCAACTTAGTAGGCCTGGTGAGCCTCAAAGCGGTGCACCCGGATGTCAGGGGGAGGAATCATTTTTTGGGCGGCTGAAGCTAGAATATCTGAGATTGAAGAAGCACGACATACGTTGGATGGACATCCAACGGACCCTGCTGCTAGAACCGTGTGTTGACTATAAGTTGACAAAGCCTTGCATACGCGTCCAACTTACTTGTTTTAGGGGACGCGTCAACTTAGTAGGCCCACAACTGTGTGGCGGAGAACTTATAGCCCATTTGTGATTTGTAAGAATGTACAACCCATTTTTGAATTCTGATGGAATTTACTACAGCCCATTTATATTTTATTAATAGTACATCCCATTTTCTAGCTAGGACAACGATTAATAATTTCAACCAACCGTTCAAAACAGAATTCAATAAAATTTCCCACATTTTGATGGGATCCGAAATATTTTTATCCCGAAATTTCTAGTCATATTAAATACAATTTCAATATAAGTTTGTATTACGTAAAAATCCAACGAAACATTGCGCACACAACAATTAATGAAATTAAAATTTTCAAAATCCAAAAGTAATATTTTATAAACTAATTACGTGTTTGGTGCATTTTTTATGGTTACAGCCCAGTTTTTATAATTACATCCCATTTATTATTTCTTAAAGCTCACTTTCTTGTTAAGCCTAATGCATCCCTGCTAGGAAAGATTTGCAGCCTAGCGGGGCGGAGAATAACAAGTTCACCCGGATTGTGTACAACTGTCGGCCCAGTTGCATCGCTGATGTTGAAAAAAGGCACATGTAGTGCGATTACAACGTTACATGGCTACTCAACCCACATTCAGCGATGCCGGAAAGGCCCAAACAAGGCTTCTGTACAACTTTTTGAAGTCAATGAGCTCAATTAATAACTTAAGAAAAAAGTTAGAGTACAGTGGAACCTAATTAAAAGTTGTCACGAGCGAAGAAATAATTCAACGGGTCCCACTTGTCCGTGTGTGCGTGTGTGTGTGTGTGCATGTGTGTGTGTGTGAGAGAGAGAGACCCATCGGTCGATGCTCGTAAATACATCTTTCAGCCATATGCATTGATGATGCTCAGTAATAACTTATATAGTTAACACAATCATCTAGAACATCATAGCACACTGAACTTGCATACAAAAATTTCACGCAGGCGGCACAATCAGGGTGGAAGCAGTCGCGTAGGGCTATGTTGAAACCAACGAACTTGTACATAAAGGTTCATCGTCTTTATCAATGAGGGGGAAATATCTTGAATGTTGTGCAAAGAAAACAGACAGACAACACAATATATAAGTTCTGCTAGAACATTAAGTTGACGTACCGCCCTTTCTAAAGAAAGTTCAGGTAAAAAAATAGAACATGTCACAATCAAATGTACTGGCACATCAGTGCTTCACACCCATAGCTTGGATTGAACTAGTACAGTATCTGACAATATTCAGTTGTTACCTCAAATTAGAGCACATCCAAGCAGCTAGCCCTTCCTCTTCCCCCAAAGAAGTAGTGGCCTCCGCCGCGCGATGGAGTAGGCCCTGTGCCATCCATTGTTCCGAGCAACACGGGAAAAGTCTAACGTTGACTCCTGTAATGGACGTCATCGACGGACCCGGGCACCAGTGGCGGCGACAGGACTTCGGTTGATGGATTGACCACTTCTTTGACATGCACGAACACTCGATACAGGTACATCCCTAACGTGGTCCGTGGTGTCCTTGGTGGCGATGAATAGTACAACCCTGGTTCCTGCATCGGTATCTCAACACCAATCACCTTCGGTATGGTGGACGGCTTCTTCATCCATGCCATAACCGCCAGAGCCCGGTATGCGGAGGAACAAACATACTTACGAGCTCACCTCCAAGGTCGTTGATAAGCTCATTCATGGATTCGTTGTTCCAAGCACGTCGAGGCATGCCGTGGAAGGTAAGCTTTGTTAAAAACTCAAGCTCAGAGGGCACCGAGCCCCATCCTGGGTGCCACCGATCAAAGATCACCAGCGCGCCATCGCAGAACAAACGCCGAGAAGATTCGAACACCATTGCGATCGAAAGTTGTCCAGAACCTGACAAAGAAATCAGCCGGTGGCGGACAGACTTCGACGAGTAAGTCACTTATTTGGATGCCGTGCGCAATGCCAAGAGCTTTGACAAGGTTGTTCGGCGAGACTGGAGGCCGGTCGCCGTTGATGGTTACCATCAGCACTTTGCCGGCAAACTGGTCGTCAAGTGCCGCCATGCCACTGTTGAGCGACAGCACGCAGCGCCCGAAGGCAGGACGGACCTCAGGATCTCCGGCTCGAAGATCCGCATTGACCGGTGACATAATATTGCGCTTCAGTACAAGGAGTACAGGAGGGGGATTAGGGGGAATTGGACACTGGAGTACGAATCGAGATTCCTGCGGTGGGGGCGGGAGATTGGGGATGAAAAGGTAGCATGAATTTGAACACGCAAATATGCTCTCGTGGCATAAGCGAAAAACACCGGTGGCGCCGACATGGCGGCCTACGAGTCCCTATTCTTTCTTTTTTTTGAGAGCCCGACCTTTTTTGAGGATCTTTTGAGAGCCTGGCCTGAGAGTCATAATTGACCTATTTGGCATTGCATTACTACTCGGCCCATACTCAACGACACCTCACTGGCCCAAACAAGTGTACATCATCGAAAAGACACTGAGCTCAAATTATAACTTGAAAAAAGGACATATACTCTGAACACTGGAGAATGGTGATGCCCTCATTTAGCCCACCAACTGTTCGAGACAAAAACAGTTCGAAACAATGATATATACAACATTCAAACACTAACTAGTGACTACTACTGACATAAACAGCAAGACATGATAGTTCATAAGAAGTCTTGCTACACCACCAAAACGCACCCATCTGCAGAGCTCAGACTCTCATGATCTAGACGAGAATGACATTATAAATAGAGGCAACTATTACATAGTAAGAGTGACATAGACGAGGATGACCAAATGACAAGGAATATGCATAACAAAAGAGAGAACTACCCATCCAGAACAAGCAGCAAAGACAACAAGTCATGCGAAGAGGGATGATCCAACACCATCATAATTTGCAGCCCCGGTTCAGCCACCAGTGATCCGGAGACACAAGTACTCCACCCTTTCAACGCAACAGCCCAATTACCTATCAACCTGAAGGCTTGAACCACATCACTGCCTGTCGGACTCGACACATCCAAGGATAAAAGTTAATCCAGATGCCTTTGTCATTCTCACCTTCTTTTGGTTGCGAGTACATGTCGTTGACAATCAGGGGAGTTTGCTCCCGAACTCCTAGGGCTCGCCGTGTAGACACAATTTTCTATAGCAAACAAAGCCTCTCTGCCATCAAGCTCCTTGCCAACAGTGATCTCCTGGTTAATCGGATAATTGAGTCCGAGAAACAGAGAGTGTGAACCAAGGCTGTTTACCAGCCTCCAACTCAAAAATCCTGAAGGCCCCAACAAGCTGGTATCCTGCTCATAGACGTAACAGCCACTGTCCGGATACTCACGTATTTCACGGTGCTTGCATACAGTGGGGTTTTTGCAATATAACTTTTCCAGCTCATGTATCCGAATGATCATCAATCTTTTGTCGACGTCTGATTGAGCGAGGAACTAGTTGTGCTTCCCTGTTTTTGGCAAAGGTGGTGTGATTACAAAGGGCAGTAAATGTAGGGACACTGCATCATATCAAAAAGGACAGGCATTGTTAATGTAAGATCGGCATTGTTCAGAGTATGAGTAGGCTAATGCAAGTAACAACATTGATATGTCCCTGTTGGAACTGGGAAGAAAATACAGGGAAATGTATACTGGGTTCGAAAATATAGAAGTGCCATGCATGGTTATACTCATGTTATCTCACAATCGATTCTTCACAGGAAACTACCATGTCATGCATGTTATGTAATCATGTTCTGTCCTCACAAACAAATTCTTCGAGGAAACTAACAGTCCATGCATTGTTATATACTCATGTTCTGTGGGCAAAAGTTTTGTGAGCATGTTATTCTAGCCATTGATTGCTGAAGGGCGAACATAGGTAAGTACACATGGTAAGCATTACAGGATTTCACTACTTCCAAATACAGAGTTCTCCATATGCACATTTACTTTCCTAATGTATGGCTAGATGAAACCAACAGTGTGATACATGTTTCTACATCATGAAAATGAGTAAACTAACATGGCCATTGATACACACTCATATTTAGTAGTATATAGATTACTATAAAATAAGGAGAATATCAAAATCTTCCTAACCGTTTGATTATTCAGGGGTACAAATTGGTTGTAATGACATGGTCACAATCGCATGAATTATCTCATTCCAAATATAGCAGATTTATGGCGTCTCTAATACATTGCCATAGTTCTACTCAAATTCTGCTCAAACAGGATATGTCAATCATCACAAAAAGTTCAAACAGTGTCATGGCGTCATCATTAACATCAGACGGAAACAACTTACACGCATCGTCCCAGCAATACGTGGTGCCATCTGCTTCACGTTGATGATGCCATTGTGTTCAATAGCATCACAAAAGTGTGTATCAGCTTTGACGACGATCCACTGCGAGTTGAGCTGTTGATACGTCTCCATCGTATCTACTTTTCCAAACACTTTTGCCCTTGTTTTGGACTCTAACTTGCATGATTTGAATGGAACTAACCGGATTGTATTTGTTTCAGCAGAATTGCCATGGTGTTATTTATGTGCAGAAACAAAAGTTCTAGGAATGACCAGAAACTTCACAGAGATTATTTTTGGAAATAATAAAAAATACTGGTGAAAGAATCAAGGCCAGGGGGCCCACACCCTTTCCACGAGGGTGGGGGGCGCGCCTGCCCCCTGGGCGCGCCCCCTGCCTCGTGGGCCCCCTGGAGCTCCACCGACCTCAACTCCAACTCCATATATTCGTGTTCGGGGAGAAAAAATAAGAGAGAAAGATCCATTGCGTTTTACGATATGGAGCCGCCGCCAAGCCCTAAACTCTCTTGGGAGGGCTGATCTGGAGTCCGTTCGGGGCTCCGGAGAGGGGAATCCGTCGCCGTCGTCATCATCAACCATCCTCCATCACCAATTTCATGATGCTCACCGCCGTGTGTGAGTAATTCCATCGTAGGCTTGCTGGGCCGGTGATGGGTTGATGAGATTTATCATGTAATCGAGTTAGTTTTGTTAGGGTTTGATCCCTAGTATCCACTATGTTACGAGATTGATGTTGCTATGACTTTGCTATGCTTAATGCTTGTCACTAGGGCCGAGTGCCATGATTTCAGATCTGAACCTATTATGTTTTCATGAATATATGTGAGTTGTTGATCCTATCTTGCAAGTCTATAGTCACCTACTATGTGTTATGATCCGCAACCACAGTGACAATAATCGGGACCACTCCGGTGATGACCATAGTTTGAGGAGTTCATGTATTCATTATGTGTTAATGCTTTGGTCCGTACTCTATTAAAAGGAGGCCTTAATATCCCTTAGTTTCGCTAGGACCCTCACCGACACGGGAGGGTAGGACAAAAGATGTCATGCAAGTTCTTTTCCATAAGCACGTATGACAATATTCGAAATACATGCCTACATTACATTGATGAATTGGAGCTAGTTCTGTGTCACCCTATGTTATGACTGTTACATGATGAACCACATCCGGCATAATTCTCCATCACCGATCCAATGCCTACGAGCTTTTCACATATTGTTCTCCGCTTAGTTACTTTACCGTTGCTGCTGTTACAATCACTACAAAACTATTAATGTTACTTTTGCTACCGTTACCGTTGCTTCCATACTACTTTGCTACTAAATACTTTGATGCAGATATTAAGTTATCCAGGTGTGGTTGAATTGACAACTCAACTGCTAATACTTGAGAATATTCTTTGGTTCCCCTTGTGTCGAATCAATAAATTTGGGTTGAATACTCTACCCTTGAAAATTGTTTCGATCCCCTATACTTGTGGGTTATCAAGACTATTTTTTGGCGCTGTTGCCAGGGAGCATAGCTCTATTCTTTGAGTTACTTGGGATTTATATCTGCTGGTCACTATGAAGAACTTGAAAGACGCGAAAACAAAATTTTATCCCTCAACTACGAGGGGAGGTAAGGAACGCCATCTAGCTCGCACTTGATTCACCTTACATTTGGAGTAAGTGGCGACACCTAAACCTGCTTACGCTATTAATTCTGATATGTCGCATGTTATTGATGATGCCACTTCTGCTATGCATGATACTTATGATGAATCTACTTCTATGCTTGATACTACTGTGCCACTTGGTGAATTTTTTGATGAACAACTTGCTACGGCTAGGGAGAATGAAATTATTGAAACTGATAATATTGATGAAAGTGATGATGAAGATTCTCCCCCTAGATATGAATTGCCTATTGTGCCTAAGGGTTATGTCATGGATGAAGAAACTGCTAGATACTTTCTTTCTTGCAATGATAGAAGTGATCTTAAGAAATTATTAGCTAAGCTTAAACAAAAACTACGAATCTTTGGAATGAAATATGATCACCTTATGCTACTTCACTTATCTTTGTTACTCATAAGGATTATGAGTTCCCTGTCGACCCTGATATAATTACTTTGGTTGAATCTGATCCTTTCTATGGCTATGAATCTGAAACTGTTGTGGCACATCTTACTAAATTGAATGATATAGCCACCCTGTTCACTAATGATGAGAAAACTCGCTACTATTATATCCTTAAAATATTTCTGTTCTCATTAAAGGGTGATGCTAAGCCATGGTTTAATTCTCTTGCTCCTGGTTGTGTGCTTAGTCCCCAGGATATGATTTATTACTTCTCTGCTAAATATTTCCCTGCTCATAAGAAACAAGCTGCTTTAAGGGAAATATATAATTATGTGAAAATTAAATAATAGAGTCTCCCACAAGCTTGGGGAGGCTTCTCCAATTACTTAATGATTTGCCCGATCATCCTCTCAAGAAAAATGAAATACTTGATATCTTTTATAATGGACTAACCGATGCTTCCAGAGACCACCGGATAGTTGTGCTGGATTACATTTTCGGGGAAAGAACACTAGATGAAGCTGAAATTCTATTGAATAATATGTTGACAAATGAAAATAATTGGACACTTCTGAACCAACTCCTAAGCCAACTCCGAAGAAAAGGGGTGTTCTATTTCTCGATCTGAAAGATATGCAAGAGGCAAAGAAATCTATGAAAGAAAAAGGTATAAAAGCTGAAGATGTTAAGAATTTACCTCCTGTTGAATAAATACATGGTCTTAATTTACCGCCTATTGAAGAAATACATGATTTCAATCGATTACCTATTGAAGAAGTACACAGTCTTGATAACCCGACATAGGTAGTAAAGGTAAATTCTCTCTATAGATTTGATGAAGGTGATATTCCTCGTTACAAGTCTGCTAGCCAATGCTTAGATGAGTTTGATAATTTTATTGTCAAACAATAAAACTTCAATACTTATGTTGGTAGACAATTAAAACACAATGCTTATATGATTGAACACTTGGGTGATTATATGTCTAGAGTTAAAGGTGAACTTAACCTCATTAGTAAACATGCTTCTATGGTTACCACTCAAGTAGAACAAGTACTTAAAGCTCAGAATGATTTGCTCAATGAATTGAATAGTAAGAATAATGACTATGCTGTTAGAGTGGCTACTAGAACTGGTAAAATGACTCGGGAACCTTTGTATCCTGAAGCCATCCTAAGAGAATTGGGCAGAATTCTCAGACAAATAATATTGATGCACCTAGTCCTTCTAAAAAGAAGAAAAAGAAAAATGATAGGACTTTGCATGCTTCTAGTGAACCTGTTGTAGACACACCTGAGAATCCCAATGACATTTCTATTTTTGATGCTGAAACACAATCTGGTGGTGAACATGAACCTAATGATAATGTTAATGATGATGTTCATGTTGATGCTCAATCTAGCAATGATAATGATGTAGAAATTGAACCTGTTGTTGATCTTGATAACCCACAATCAAAGAATCAACGTTATGATAAGAGAGACTTTGTTGCTAAGAAGCACGGTAAGGAAAGAGAACCATGGGTTTAGAAACCCATGCCTTTTCCTCCCAAACCATCCAAGAAAAAGGATGATGAGGATTTTGAGCGCTTTGCTGAAATGATTAGACCTATCTTTTTGCGTATGCGTTTAACCGATATGCTTAAAATGAATCCTTATGCTAAGTATATGAAAGAAATTTTTTACTAATAAAAGGAAGATACCGGAAGCTGAAATTTCCACCATGCTTGCTAATTATACTTTTAAGGGTGGAATACCAAAGAAGTTAGGAGATCCAGGAGTACCCACTATACCATGCTCCATTAAAAGAAACTATGTTAAAACTGCTTTATGTGATCTTGGAGCCGGTGTTAGTGTTATGCCTCTCTATTTATATCGTAGACTTGATTTGAATAAGTTGACACCTACTGAAATATCTCTGCAAATGGCTGATAAATCAACTGCTATACCTGTCGGTATCTGTCAGGATGTGCCTGTTGTGGTTGCAAACGTTACTATTTTAACGGACTTTGTTATTCTTGATATTCCCGAGGACGATAGTATGTCTATTATTCTTGGAAGACGCTTTTTGAATACTGCAGGGGTTGTTATTGATTGCAACAAAGGCAATGTCACTTTTCATGTTAATGGCAATGAGCATACGGTACACTTTCCGAGGAAACAACCTCAAGTCCACAGTATAAATTCTATTGGAAAAATTCCATCGATTATTTTTGGAGGTCTTGAATTTCCTCTTCCTACTGTCAAAAAGAGATATGATATTCTTATTATTGGGGATGTGCATATCCCTGTTGAGGTAACATAGTGTTATTCGAAATTTCTCCGGTTTCATGCGATTCGGAATGAGTTTGTTAACAAGACCCGATCAACCTTGTTAGTAGATTCCTTTTGATGAGCATGAGATGGATGAAGTTAGAAGGCACAACCTTCAGCACCCTCCTTTTACTTTCTGTTATTTAGTTGAAATAAAGCAAAATTATTATTTTCTGTCTGTTTTCTGAATTATCCGTGCAATAAAAAATACCCCGAAAATAAAGGTTCTCCAAATGCCCCGAAAATGAAATATGATTTTTTCTAGAATATTTGAGAATATCTGGCACTAAGAACACAGCAGGGGGAGCAAGCACCTGGCCACGAGGGTCCAGGGCGCGCCCACTCCCCTGGGCGCGCCCCCCTGCCTTGTGGGCCCATGGTGCCTCCCCTCCACTTATTCCTGCACCCACACACTTCTTCTTCCTCCAAAAAAATCACCAACCAGCTCAAGCACGAGTTCTAGCTCATTTTGCTGCGATTTTCGATCTCCGTGCTCAAAGCACCTCTCACAAAACTGCTTTGGGGGATTGTTCCTTGGTATGTGACTCCTCCATTGGTCCAATTAGTTTTTGTTCTAGTGCTTTATACATTGCAAATTTGTGCTGCCTAGGTGACCATGTTCTTGAGCTTTCATGTCAAATTTATATGGTTCGAAGTAGTTCTAATGCATGATATAGTCTCTAGGCACTTGTGGGAGTAGTTGCTATCAATTTTGTTGAGCTTGATTCACTTTTATTTGAAGTTACTAAAATTTTCAGAAATTTTTCAGAGGAAGAAACATGTTTAGGAAAATGTACCAAGGTGGCCCTTCAAGGAAGCAAGGACCCAGGCTCGCAATGCGCGATGCCGACGATGAACCACCAAGGGACGCTCAAGTGCGGGCTTGTGAATGGCCTTCAGAGGACTTCATGGATCGAGCAGGAATCAAGGAAGAATTTAACGCATATGTGCGTAACGCTGATCTTGTGAGCTTCGAGGCAGATAAGTGCCGTCAGTACCACTATCTCACTGATTCCTATGTGAGGAGGTTTGAATTTTCATCATCACGCAATTCTCAAACTGTCATGTTTGATCTTTATGAAAATTCTTATACTATGGACTTAGAGGATTTTAATACTGCTTGCAAACTTCCACATTGGGGTAGTCCTAATGAACCTCACAAATCTGAATTTAGAGATTTTCTTGCTAGTATAACTGTGGGGGAATCTAGAGACATAGCACAAGATACCATAGGGAGCATTCATTTTCCTGCTATACATTATTTTGCTCTCTTCATAGGTAGGTGCATAAATGGTAAGGATGAAGCATGTCACATGTGTGTCCCCGACCTCAGTGTTCTCAGGAGTGCTGTATTAGGAGATAAACATTATAATTTGGGAGCCATTGTTGCACGTAGGTTGCATAATACTCCCTCCGTCCCATAATGTAAGACGTTTTTTGACACTAGTGTAGTGTTGAAAAACGTCTTACATTATGGGACGGAGGGAGTAATAGATTTAATGGAGATTTCTCTCGTGGAATTTATGCAACCCCTTTAGCTAATTTTTGTAATATACCCATATGTGAGAATGATATTGAGTTGTCTCCTGCTTATTTAGATTATGAGGCTATGGTTCGTCATCGTTTTATTGAGAGGAACGATCAGTTCCTCCAGTACCAACTAATCTTTGATAGACGACGCACCTATCACGTCGCTCTCCTTGCTTCTACTTTCTTTGACTTTCAGGCGAAGGGGAGATATTTCATAACCAGGGAGGAGGCGAATGAGTACGAGAGGAGGGCTGAGATAGCTCGCCTCCAAGCTGCACCCCACGATGTAATAACTGTTGCATCTCAATACGACCCCATCTACAGCTTTGGATATCCGCCAGGCCAGCCGTGGCAATAGACCAACTTAGGCCAAAAGCCTAAGCTTGGGGGAGTACGTATTTCTCACCGACATTACATTTATGTTTACACACTCATTGCTAGTTGTCGATGCTCATACTTTTTCACTGTAATATCCATGCTAGTTCATTTTCTTTTTCTTGCTTTCTTCTTGTGTGTTTGAAAAACCTTAAGAAAAACAAAAAAATTAGTTGTAGCATTTAGCTAGTTTACATTTCTTGCTGTAGTAGTAATAATTAAAAGAAAACCCAAAAATATTTCATGTTCTTCTTTTTCTTGTTGGGAGCTTTCCCATGTAAATAGTTTTATTTCTTTTATTTTCTTTTGGGGTCGATAGGAGAAGACCATAATGAAAATGTTGAAGTGGCTCTTATATGCATTATTGTTGATTTAACCAAGAGCCCATATTGCCTTGCCTTCTCCTGTTTATTGAATGCTTGCAGATTCAGCTTAGTCCAATGCACATGCACTATTATTATTATTATTCAAATCATTTGGTCATGCAAGTGAAAGGCAATTATGACGATACATGATGGACTGATTGAGATGGGAGAAGCTGGTATGAACTCGACCTCTCTTGTTTTTGTAAATATGATTAGTTCATCGTTCCCGATTCAGCCTATTATGAATAAACATGTTTGCAAGGACAATTAGAGATTATAGTTGCTTATGCCATGCTTAATTAACTAGGAGCTTATAATGGTCTACCTTGCGTGCCAACATGCTATTAAAATGGTTGTGATGTGGTATGATAGGGTGGTATCCTCCTTTGAATGATTTAAGTGACTTGACTTGGCACATGTTCACACATGTAGTTGAAACAAATCAACATAGCCTTCATGATATCTATGTTCATGGTGGATTATATCCTACTCATGCTTGCACTCAATGTTTATTAATTTTAATGCAAGCTCATGACTGTTGTCGCTCTCTAGTTGGTCGCTTCTCAGTCTTTTGCTAGCCTTCACTTGTACTAAGCGGGAATATTGCTTGTGCATCCAATTCCTTAAACCCCAAAGTTATGCCATATGAATCCACCATACCTTCCTATATGCGGTATCTACCTGCCGTTCCAAGTAAATTTGTATGTGCCAAACTCTAAACCTTCAAATGAAATTATGTTTTGTATGCTCGAATAGCTCATGTATCAACTAGGGTTGTCTGTATCTTCCATGCTAGGCGGGTTATTCTCAAGGGGAGTGGACTCCGCTTCTCACTCACGAGAAAATGGCTGGTCACCGGGATGCCCAGTCCCATGCTTTATGCAAATCAAATCAAAATAATTGCAAACAAAACTCCCCCGAGACTCTTGTTAGTTGGAGGCACTCGTTGTTTCGAGCAAGCCATGGATTGATGCTTGTTGGTGGAGGTGGAGTATGCATTTTACCATTCTATTTGGGAACCGCCTATAATGTGTGTAGCATGGAAGATATCGCCATCTCATGGTTGTTATGTTCACAATGAAAGTATGCCGCTAAAAATATTATTTATCTCTATTTCAAAATCAAGCTCTGGCACCTCTACAAATCCCTGCTTCCCTCTGCGAAGGGCCTATCTACTTACTTTTATGTTTAGTCATCACCCTCTTATTAAAAAGAACTAGCTGGAGAGCACCGCTGTCATTTGCATCCATTACTATTAATTTATATTGGGTATGACTATGACTGGATCTCTTTTACCATGAATTACAATGTTTAGTCAGTCCTTGATCTTTAAAGGTGCTCTACATTTATGTTTTGCGGTCTCAGAAAGGGCTAGCGAGATACCATCTTGTTATATCATATCATGATTGTTTTGAGAAAGTGTTGTCATCTGAGATTTATTATTATTGCTCGCTAGTTGATTATGCCATTGACATGAGTAAACATGAGACCTAAGAGTTATTGTGAATATGGTTAGTTCATTATCTTTGCTGAAAACTTGAATGCTGGCTTTACATACTTACAACAACAAGAGCGAATAGAGTTTGTAAAAGTTTTTCTTTATCACTTTCAGTTTATCAACTGAATTGCTTGAGGACAAGCAAAGGTTTAAGCTTGGGGGAGTTGATACGTCTTCGTCGTATCTACTTTCCCAAACACTTCTGCCCTTGTTTTGGACTCTAACTTGCATGATTTGAATGGAACTAAC